>RCUC01139368.1:0-54066 GCA_003697995.1 Taxidea taxus jeffersonii
GGGGGGGGGAAGCAGAAAACGTGATTTGGCTGAGTGTTTCAACTGCCTCGGGTCTAAGTGAGAAGGTCTTATTTTCTTATCTCAAGACGTGGACCTATAACAATCACCAAGTGTGATGCTGTTCCAGCGCTTCACAGGTATAGTGATGATTCAAATATTTCGAAACCTGCAAGTATGGATTTAAATGCCCCCTGGGTCCGTGGAAGTACATCCAGCTTTCACAGCAGAAACAAAGGCTATCATCTCATGACTTGGAAGGCATCGGAGCCACCTGGAAGAGAATGTATTCTCAGTCTGAAAGGGAGAACTTGGGCACCTATGGGGAAGGCCCGGTAGGGCGTGCGCCTGTCTCTGACTCAGGACCTATTTCCCGGGCACATCTGTAGCCTTCAGCAGGAGGAAGTGTGGCACAAGCCCACACTTGTCTTAAGTGTCTGGGTAACTGCAGACAAGAAACAGCCACTTGGAGCCTCTATGCTCTCCCCTGAAAATTAAGTACACTAGTCTCTTTGTAACTCCAGTGGTACTTGCTCAGAATGAAGGAGATAAGACAGAACATCGATCTTTAACTATGGAAGTAAACACATGCAAACCGTTCTGGGAGATCCAGAAATGCACATGCAAACCAATCTGGGAGATCCAGAAATGTCAGCACCAACTCCTTCCTTAATTAACCCCAAGTCAAGGTCAATGTGTTTTAGGCAATGGGAAAGTAAACTTCCTTGGGTTTCTCAGTGTTCTTGTAAAAGTTCTCGCCTCTTCACAAACCCTGAGTGTTACTCTGTCATTTGCCTAGTGAATTGCTCTGATCCTAAGAGATGATAAAATTTTTCTAAACTCCTAAAAGAGGACCCAATGATTACATCCAGGCACAGGCACCAGGTTAAGCCTCAGGGTGGTGGGAGACTGGAAGGCTAGCCCTCCAAGTATTTCCAGGTCAAAAGAGATAAAGCCACAGACTTTGGAGGCACCCAAAGGTCTTATTAGGGGATACGAGGGGTAATCTGACTCTTGGAAAGATTTGCTTATATAACACGGGGTTAGAGTTGGGATTTAGTTTTAGCAAGTTACAAAGGAGACCCTTCAAGGAGGACAATGGAACAAAGTCCTCCTTCCCCTTTATAAGCAGAGACGATTGTATCCCCCAGCTCTTCTTTTTGGAGTGAGACAATTAATCTGGCTTTTATCACATTACCCCAGGCGTAAGGCCTGAGGCAAGCAGAAAGTGACACTTCTGCCTTATTGCCTCACTGGGAGGTGATAAATAAGAAATCTGTCTTTTGTAGAACATCTCCATATGCATTCCGGATAAAATTTTAGAATGTGAGTATGACAAGCTCCACATAGGCCTCGTTAAGGTGACTGAAAAGAAAGATGAAGAAGCTTCAGCTGGTTCATGCATTGTTTGAGAGAACAGGCTGTGAAGAATTAGACTGGTCTGACCGTGGCTTTCCATTCCTAATGCCTTCTGTGTGACTAGAGGTCAAATTTCTTAATTCATCAAAACCTCATTGCTCCTCTCTTAAAAGGGATACAAGAATAGAATCTCCTCCATGTAGTTGTTACAGAATGAAGCATTATAATTTGAGTAAATTGCTAAGCAGTGCCGAAGAGATGATGGTGACCCCTGAATTTCTGGAGAAGAAGGGGAGCAATCTGACCCAAGCACCAGTGTTCCGTTGCTGTTGCAACAAATTATCACAACTTTAGTAGCTTAATACAAACTTACTCTCTTATAGTTCTGGAGGTCAGAAGACAGAAGTTAGTTCTACTGGACTAAAGTCAAGGTGGCCTCAGTGCTGGTACCTTCTGAAAACCCCAGGAGAGAGTCTATTGCCTTGATCTTTCCAGCTTCTGGAGGTCATCAACCTTCCGCAGCTCGTGACCATCTTTCTGAAACTTCCTGGAGATCAGCATGGCCTTCTCAATCTCTTTCTTATCCTTCTGCACTGTTACCTCCCTTTCTGTCTGATTCTGACTTCTGCATCCCTTTCATGAGAATCCTTGTGATTATATCAGGCCCACCCAGGATAATCCAGAATAATCTTCCCATTGCAAGATCCTGAATGTAATCATACCAACAAAGTTTGTCTTACAATGAAGGTAGATGTTATATACGAATTGCATAGGTTCTGGGGATGAGAATGTAGACATCTTTGGCAGCCCATTATGCAACCTTCCACAAGAGACCTGAGTTCCAGTATTCAAAGCACTTCTCATTAGACTAACAAAATGCATCTATTGCAGAAGGGTGGTTTGAGATTGTGGGAGGAACCAAAATGGTACCAACACTGGCTAATGGTCAATAAACGCAGCTACTCTTAATGTTCATAAGTTAAACCAAAGGAGATTTAAGTCTTTTCTCCAGATTGCTACTGCTGGAAAGCTTCAAAGTGAACCCAAATGTATTTATCACACAACTGGAGGGAAGACATGAATGAGTGGAAGAGCAAGAGGAGGGTCTCTGTCTGCATTCACCGCTGGTCCTCTGGCTTGCCCTTGTGAGAGCAATTTCACAATTTCTGTATACAATTTCTGGACATGAGCAGCTCTGTTTCGAAGCTCCATTTTCCTTTCCAATGAACTTTTGAACTGGACAAAAGTAACTTTAAAACTGGGCCAGACAGGGTGATTGTTTTGCAAGCAGTTGTTGGTAAAACCAACAGGACAGGTTGGTGGCCAGACTAAAAACTGCGGGTCTGACTTTCTGAGAGCAGAGAAGTTAATTAGCACATACCAAGAGTGGTCTCATCAGACAACACCAAAAATTTGATCAACGTGTGAACACAGATAAGGCTCAATCTGTTAGTACCAGTCCTGACTTTTTTCCCTCCTGCTCCCTTACTCAAATCATGTGACTGCCCTTCCCCCAACCCTTCTTCCTCTCATAAAATCTTTGCTCCCTCAGCTTGGGTGCGCCACTTTTCTGGTTACACTGGAATCTGCATTCCCTCCTGGAATTGCCATTCGGAAACTCCAAATAAAGGCCTTTGCTTTTCAGTTTTGCCTCCTTTTCTCGGTTGACACTCATAGATATAAAAGCTTTCCTGTAGCAAAGTAAAAAGGCAAGAGAGGGTATCACATGAAATCGTCCACATGAAGTTGAGATTTGGAGTACCAGACAGCCTTCCTTTGGGAACATCAAGATAGCAAGTGGAGGGCAGAGTATTTGAGAGGATGGCCACTGGTCAATGAGGGCAGGAACGATGTTCTTTCTTCAGATCAGTCTTAGAACAGTGAGACGTAGTGTGACCATTGACTCTGAGAAGCCAAAAGGAAACAGTAATGGAAGCAGCACCCGAGGTTTCCTGGGAAAGAAGCCAGGGCCGAAGAAGAGGATGGGTGATCCTTATAAGGATATAAGCTGATTCCTTATTTGAGAATTCTTCTGAGATATCTCTAGAGAATTCCAGAAACTGGCAAACTGAGAGCTCTATGAGAGATAGATGTCCAGCAATACCAATGTAGATTAGTGGCTTCTCTGCTGGAACATAAAAATTATAAGATGAGAGTCCTGCTTTATCTAAAGGTCTCCGTAAAACAGAGGCTGAGGCAGAAGCCTTCGGGGTAGCATTTTATTAAGTTCACCAGCCCACATCTGGGGCCTTATCTTCACCTGTGTGCATGGCGTTCCTGGGCGAACGTTTCATCTTCTGCCCTCCGAGTGATAGCGACAGGGGACTGGGATTGTACCTTCTACTTTGAGCAGTCCTCTGAAAAGAAAATGAGGCTCACCTGGGCAGTCGTGAGCAGATCAAATGGACCCAGACCTGAAGCAGCCAATTAGAATTCAGAGAAGTCTGCTCTTTGGACGACAAAATATACAAGTGCACAGACCACCTAACTCAGTGCCCTCAGAGCCATCTAAGTATAAAGCAAGGAGGAGAACCAAGGCTTTTGAATATTAGCCCAATTTAGAGGACCATCAAAGAGGCCTGTGGGTTGGCTGTGACTCTAGCCTCATCTGTGAGCATATGGTAGAGCCACCATTTCCCTTTGCTTCTCCAGAATCCCCTCAGAACCCTCTCCACGAGCCACTGCAGTGTGGGCTAAAGGAAAGTTATGGGCACTGTGACCAAACACACTTGAAAGAGAAAAAAAAAAGCAGTCTCTTCCTGTTCTTGTGACCTTGCCAAATTACTTACCTCATCTGAGTTTCAATGTTGTCCTCATCAGTAAAATAAAAACGATCCTTGCAGCATTGTCATAAGGTTTCAAGATAAGGACCCTAAAAGCTGAGCTTTTACCAGTCTTTATAGACATAATTCAATGACATCTCCCCTTGTGAGGACAAATGAGATATCCTGATTATTAAGGTTATGCACATAGTGGTAATGTATCAGTAACTGTATTATTTAAAGGATTTGATTTATCTTTTGCAGAAAATAATGTTAAATATGACATAACCAAGGCCATTTAACAAAACAATGACTAGAATATCAGCTCATAAGCCACAGCCATTAATTCAGTTTTGAGAACTTTTGAGGCTTAACATACTGCTCTTGACAGGACAAGAATTATTAATTTATCAACCGATGGCAGATTCCATTAAGACCTTAAATATGATTGGGCAAGTAGACATAAAAGACGAAGATACATGAAAGAATATTCATTTCCTGCTTTGTGCAAACATGGTTTTTAAAAAGATGCACAGAGTTTCTCACGACAATATTCTCTAAATCATCATTCGCTGAAAATGACATTGGATCTGCTAAAAAACAAAATTCAACTGAATAAATTTGAAGATCTACTTGGCTTCATTAAATGATTAATGAATCAGGCAGCATTCTTTGTAGCATGTAGAGGGGAGCTCCGCTGAGCAAGACAACAAGAAATGTTCTTTAAAAAAAAAAAATTTATTTGTTTGTTGCTTATTTATTTATTTATTTTTGAGAAAGGAAAAGAAAGAGAGCCTTCCATCTCACAATCCTGAGATCATGATCTGAGCCAACGTAAGAGTCCAAAGCTCAACTTACTGAGCCACCCAGGTGCCCCCAACAAAAAAAGTTCTTGAAGGTAGAAAGAAAGATTTAAAAAAAAAAGAAGGAAGGAAAGTAGGAATGGAGAGAGGGAGGAAGGAAGGAAGGTATTAGCAAGGAATGCATTGTTTAGACAAAGCAGTCCTAGAAGACATCTCTCTGTAAATTTCCTAGTATTGACCTGGAGATTCCATATTGACCTGGAGATTCCATTTTGAGTGGTTGAAGATTACAGGACTCTGGGAATGCAGTTGAAACTGCATTTAGATACGGTAGTAAGTTATGGTTTACTGATTTGAGGTTTTAATCCAAGATCCAAACATCTTGGATGTTTGTTTGTTTTTTATAGGTCTCTCAAAGTTGCACAGTTCCATTCCCAAAAAATAATAAAGCAAAAAGTTTATATCTCTGTTAACAAATCTATGATATTCTGTACTCCCCATTCCTCCCAAATAAACAAATTAGAAAAATAAATTTTACTTCCTTATTGACTTGGAAATACCCCTCTGATAATCTTTCCTTTCAGTCTCCAACAGGGAAAGAGAAAGCCATAAAAATTAATCTCCAGATTGTAGTCCATAAAGAACATTATTGTGCTAAATCCGCCCAGGTCTGAAATCAAAGGTGCCTACTGAGGTCTTACAAACTTTTTTTTATTTTTTCCTTTTATCCACTGGAGTGTTTCATAAAAAAAGAAACTAGATCTAAAGGGATTTTTTTTTTTTTTTTGCTTCAAGCAAAATAAAAACTGTGAAATATCTAAAATTAAACCAGACATACATGCAGATTGTCAAGTGTCAAGTCCATGTAGAGGCAGAACAAAATCTGTTAATTACCTTGAGATACTGACTATGGTGGTTTGTACTTCTTTTATTAAGGATGATAGTAGTAATATGACTGCAAGACGGTCTCGGGCATTTATCTTAATGTGGGGTTGCTGATGAAATTATTATATTCATCTGAGATCTCATGTTTCATTATCATATTAATAAATTTTCAGAATGAGACAGTTAATTTTATGCTTCTATAGGTTATCTTGATGACACTACACTGTAGGAGCCAAGGGCAGCCTGCCCCAGAGTGTGCCACTTTGGCACGCTGATTCTTTTTTTTTTTTTTAAAGATTTTATATATTTATTTGACAGACAGAGATCACAAGTAGGCAGAGAGGCAGAGAGAGAAAGGAGGAAGCAGGCTGTCCGCAGAGCAGAGAGCCCGATATGGGGCTCGATCCCACAACCCTGGGATCATGACCCAAGCCGAAGGCAGCGGCTTTAACCCACTGAGCCACCCAGGCGCCCCCGCTGATTCTTTTAAATAAAACTTACTTAGGAGGCAGCATATTTAAGGACATTCAGCCTCTCCTCTGTCCCCCTCAAAGCAAGGAATAAATTCTCCCACGTGAAAGGTACCCTCCCCACCCCAGTGAGTGAAGACACAGCGGCCATCAGCAGACATGGGAAATTCAGGGCCTGGAAGGTTGTATACACACCCTCCAACTTCATCCATCCCTGCAATTTTACAAGTAGTTGTACTGACTTGGCCGGCCCACAGACAATTTATGAATGTTCCTCTTTCTCCCCCTACTGGCCAACACTTGTTTTTGGCCGACTTTTAAAATTGGTGACTAAGGGTATCTTACTGTAGTTTTAACAGGCCTTTCTCTTATTACAAATAAGATGGAATATCTTCTTGCACGATTATGAGCCCTTTGTATTTGACCCTATGTAAAGTTTGGTTTTGCCCATTTTTTCTGTTTTGCTATTTGTTGTTTCATAAAAGATCTTAAAAGCATGTTTTGTATACTGTCATTTATATAATGTGGCAAAAAGTTGTATGTGTGGTGTTTTTTTTTTTTTAATAAATTTTTTAGGGACGCCTGGGTGGCTCAGTTGGTTAAGCAGCTGCCTTCGGCTCAGGTCATGATCCCAGCGTCCCGGGATCGAGTCCCACATCGGGCTCCTTGCTCGGCAGGGAGCCTGCTTCTCCCTCTGCCTCTGCCTGTGCTCTCTCTCTCTCTCTCTCTCACTAACTAATAAAAAAATAAAATCTTAAATAAAATAAATTTTTTACACTATAACTTTTTTTCTTATGTCTAGTCTTCTCAAAATAAAAAATTTGCATTGCCTTCTAAAAATTGGATAGTTTGTCTTTTATCCTTAGAACTCAGAATTGACTTTTCTCTACAATGTGAGGGAGAAATTCGCTTTCTATTTCTCACATACAGGTAACGAATTGTGCGAGCACCATTTATAGGGAAGTCCATCACCTTGCTGCCTCTGCCATAAATCCAGATAGTATGGGAGTTTTGGTGCGAGTGCACTGAATTTACAAATCGTCCAGGGTAGGGATTGTTGATGCACCTTTAAAATCGTTTTAATTAGTTTTCACCTTTCACATAGGTCATTCTGTCATCTGCTTCTAATGGCAGGGGTTTCCCCCCCTCCTTTATTGTGATTTTTTTTTTTCTAGGCTTACTACAACTGGTTAGAATCTTCAGTGCAAGCTTGAAGAGAAGTGACGGTAGCAGATAGTCTTGTTTGCTCTCAACAAAACTCTTAAACATTTCGCCACTAAGTATAACACTTACCAGAGATGCTTTATAGGTTTTTGAGGTCAAGGAAGTCACCTGCTATTAATAATTTCTGAAGAGTTTCTTTTGCAAACCATAAGTGGATATTGAATACATTATTTTTAGGGGCACCTGGGTGGCTCAGTGGGTTAAAGCCGCTGCCTTCGGCTCAGGTCATGATCTCAGGGTCCTGGGATCGAGCCCCACATCAGGCTCTCTGCTCTGCGGACAGCCTGCTTCCTCCTCTCTCTCTCTGCCTACTTATGATCTCTGTCTGTCAAGTAAATAAATAAAATCTTTAAATAAAAAATAAATCTTGAATACATTATTTTTAAATCCTGGAATTTCCACTCTGAGTTGGAACTACGCTGGGACGGTCATGCCTGGACTTAAGGAACTTCCGGACCCTGGAGAAGCAGGTGGAGTCCTGTGGTCTGTGACCAGCCACGGAGACTTCAGAATTAACTTAAATGGGAACCTAAACAGCAACACAGAACACGTTCCTTGTGATTTCAACAACACAGCCTCTCCCTTCTCAGTCATAAGCGAGATGGTAGTGAGATTCTGAAAGCAGGACAAAAAAGCAAACAAAAAGAGACCGAAAAAGACTGTGAACCAATGTATGAAGGATATTCTAGGGTGGCAGCTTGGGAGATCCACTTCCAGATTAGCGAACACAGAACCTTGTGCACAGAGCTATGCGTATTGTGTACATGTCACCTGCGCAGTCATGAGTGCTTTCGGATTGGCTGTTGCTGAAAGGATCCTATCTTACATCTTAACCCGCATCACTCATAGTCAATGGTAGAAAATTGTGGTAGTGCCTTTGGAATGTTGTATCCTAACTATATGGTTGCTGTAATGTCTGGGACACATTTATTTTGATGTGTATTTATAGTTTTTTTTTAAACCAATAAATACCATTAAATCACTCTGGAATTTTAAATAAATCATTTTTAAAAAGGCAGTACTCTCATTTTTAGTAATCCAAATGGTCTCCTTTCAGAGTTGCACTGAAAGATGGAAAATTAATTTGCTTGGCTCTTGAGGATGTATTATTAAAAAGATTGAAGGCAGGTACACCACACGGCAGAGGTACTGAGGAGAAAGGTTTTCTTCTGAAGTAGATGGATATTTAAATAAAAGTTCTGCTACAGATGTGAATGAATCATGACTATACCTCTCATGTAATAAGTTATCCCTACTAAACATGGAAGTGATCAAATTGGTGTAAGTTATCTTGGGCAGATCAAAGCCTAGGTATTTTAGCTACGAGGAATTTTGAGCAAAATTTCCTTTTTTTCCTTCCCTCTTGGGAGGAAATCCTTCAACTACAACAAGTGTTGCTGAAAGTCCAACTTCTCCCGGCAAATCACATGCAAGACAAACAAAAATAATTCTTCAGCTTACCACATTGTAGCAGAACATGAGATCATGGAGGACGAAGAGAAGATCTTAGAGCCAACGTGTGTGATCTTTTGTGGATCGGTGCTCCGGGGAAGAGGCACAGACAGACCAGCTCGTCTAGTCTCTGGATCATATGTAACACGACCACCCAACGGCTAGTCCATTATAAAACTGGAGGGATCTGGATCTGGGCTTGGTTTTGTTTGTAAAATAAATGCAATTACTGTGGCTTTTCCGAGCTCATTTTCTATTTAGTCAGTGGTAAGTAAGTTTACAATAGAAAATTAATCATTGAGATCTTGTGTTAGTCACAAAATCCGTTTCGAGATGGTTTCTTTTTTTCCTGGAGGACTAGAGTGAAAGCAAGGGTTACTAGGCTGTTGGTTGAACTATTAGACTAAGTTTAGCTCACTTGCTTTGGAGGTCTGATTCTGTATACCTAATGACCCTTGTTCTAAAATTCTCACCTGGATTTTCCTACTTAAGCTCAAGTGAATATTCACTGTGTGACTTTCTAAACACATTGAGAAATATCAAGCCTTTATCACCCTTGGCAAAGGTTTTCTTTTTGTATAGTGCTATAGGTAGGCTGTATAGGATCAACAGTTTAAAGACTTTCTTGTTTGAGAGAGAGATGGGGGGTGGCAGAGAGGGAGAGAGAGAGAGAGAGAAAGTCCTCAAGCAGACTCCCCACCGAGCATGGAGCCTGACTCAGGGCTTGATGTGGGGCTCGATCCCAGGACCCTGAGATCATGACCTGAGCCAAAGTCCAGAGTCAGAAGCTTAACTGACTGAGCCACCCAGGCGCCCCTAGGAGTAATAATTTAAATGCAAGTCCTGGTACAGGCACGTTGAATTCACAGATCAGACCCTATTGCTATGTGACCTTGAACAAATTACTTAACTGCTTGCAATTTCTGTTTTCTCACTTCGTCCTGATGGAACTCTATGCTCTAGTTGTATCAAATCGCTTCTTAGTTCTCTGAAAACAGCATTTTCTGTTTGGGCTCAGGGGCTTACAGATGCTCTTCCCTGTTGCTAGAACATCTTTCACCTCCACACCTCCCTGACGTTTCTTCTGCTTCCCTTTTTACGCATTCTTCAGCTCTTACTTTATAAATCACCTCCAGGGGGCTTTTTCTGAGCTCTCTAAGATTAATTAGCTAATGAAGTGTTGTAATGACAATCACTTCACTTTTACCCTAATTTGCTAGTGAAAGGAAAGAGAAGTCAACTGACTTGCCCAAGGTTATAAAGCCTGTTAAGGGCAGAGCCAAGGCATAATGCCAGGATTGTTCCATCCCTTTCCTGTCATTGCTGCTCCTTCAGATATCACCGCCAGCTCCACCCGATTGCACCGTCTGTGGAATGCCCAGCCTTCCCTCCACAAAGAGACCCTCTGTGTGTTCCTGGGTGAGGTGCATTTCTTCTCCATGACATGGTAATTCATTAGGTGCCGCAAACATCCTGACTGTTACCCCTTGCCAGCTCTGAGCCTTCCCTCCCTGGGTCATCAAATGCTTTGATCTTAATCCGGATTGATGCCTATCTCCTGGAGTTTCTCCTTGCCGTTGGTGTTAACAACACACATCACCACTATAATTTGGTTAGCTCTTCCCAGAGGCCACATGGGAAGCCCACCACTCCAGTGTTTTTCCACTTTACTTTATAAACAATCCACTTAGGGCCGCCTGGGCGGCTCAGTCGGTTAAGCATCTGCCTTCTGCTCAGGTCATGATCCCAGGACCCTGGGATCAAGCCTGCTTTGGGCTCCCTGCTCAACGGGTTGTCAGCTTCTCCCTCTACCGCTCTCCCTGCTCGTGATCTCATCAGCTTTCACTACACCATTGTTGTAACTTCCTAACTAGTCTCCCAGACCCCCAGCTACCCCTTCCCAACAATCTTATGCATCGCATAGCCATTTTTCTAAAGAGAAGATTGTTTGTTTGTTTCTCTTATAGATTTTATATTCATTTGAGAGAGAGAGAGAGAGAGAGAATGTGTGAGAGAGAAAGCCTGAGAGGGGGGAGGTTCAGAGTGAGAAGCAGACACCCCACTGAGTAGGGAGCCAGATGTGAGACCCCGATCCTGGGACTCCTGGGATAATGACCTGAGCTGAAGGTAGTCCCTTAACCCACTGAGCCACCCGGGTTCCCCCGGATGGTCATCTTTTCCAAGTATGTTCGTACGCTCTTCCCTCTGTCCTTGTCCCTGTCCTTAATCTCTGATGCTGATTTTGACTCCTGTTATATGTGTAAGTTGTTACTGTTGTTCTTTTTCATATTTTAGAAATACCTACGGGAAGAACACGCTTCCAGCCCTGTGGTTCTTTTTAAACTGAACCAGCTCGATTTGCATAACATTCCTAGTCTTTACTCGCCCTATTGTATGACTCTCCTGGGAGGAGAAATCGCTTCTTTGGAAAGAATGAGTCAAGCATGCTAAGTTCAGTACCTCCTGTTGTCCCGTGGAAGCGAGACCTCCATGTGGATGAAATCCCTCTGGCTCAAAGTGTGCAGTTGATTTAGCGCTTGCTGATTTGTAGCATTCGGGTGGCAGTCTTGTTGACGCATACACCACGCTGCATCTTCCAATGAGTTTGTAATCAATATTATATCAAATATTGGTCTCTGACTCTATACACCATTAATTTCCCTTTTCACTTTTTTCTTTCATTTTCTTTTTAAGTGTTGAGGGGTTTTCTTGAGTTCTTTAGACATCCTAACAGCAAGTTTATAATCATATTTTATTAAAAGCCTTAAAAATCTTGGTGCCTGGATGGCTCAGTCAGTTGAGTATCTGACTCTTGGTTTCAGCTTATGTCATGATCCCAGGGCCATGGGACTGAGCCCCTCTTTGGTCTCTGTGCTCAGCAAAGAGTCTGCTCAAGATTCTGTCTGTCTGTCTCTCTCTCTGCCCCTCTCCCTGCTTGGGCACTCTCTCTCTCTTTTGCTCTAAAAATAAAATAAATTAAAAAATTTTTTAAACAGTTTTAAAGATCTAAAATGGATGTCTAATCCATTTTTAACAATGACTGTGGACAATTTAATCAACTGTCAGTTTATTGATATAGGCCCATCGTATGTGCTAAATAAATGATTATTTAATTAAATTTTAAATCATTGTATTCATATATTCCTAAGTAAATGCAACACTATCTTCACTGTTATGTGCTTTCAGGTCTGATTCCCCAAATTACTCATTCTCACATCTGAATAGCAGTTAAGAGCATCATGGGGATGCGGATTGTTCTAGTTTTAGAGGCTAAGAAAGGGTTTCATTTCCACTCAAATATAGTACCAGAACGGTGTCTCATACAACAAATTAATATACTACAATTATCCATGTATACAAATAATGTCATAGTTACCAGGATATAATAGCTTGTAGACAACGAAGGAGATAACAATCCTAAGGACAAGAGCAAATCGCTCCTCCCATCGTTATTTAATAAAGTAGTGAATTTAAACCAAGAACCTCATCTGTGCTTTGTATTAGGAATAATGTTGCCCTTCAGAGTTCTTTTTCAGGGACTGAAGTTATATCAGTTCTTTCAAATTAATTCTTTAGGCAGAGTTTTCCTTGGACACAATGTGATGATGTTAATAAAGTACTTTAAAGTAGAAAAAAGAAGTCCTGCTTTGAAAGGGTTATGTAAGTGAAGTTCCTGGAAGGAAGAGTATTAGGGCTAAGAGTGTGGCTGTTACAACCAGACGGACTTCTGTATGAACCCCAACTTTGGCACAGGCTAGCCATGTGACGTTGAAAAATCACTTGAATTCTAAGAGCCTCAGATTCTGTATCAAGAAAATGAGAAGGAAAAGAGTTAATTCCCTGTAAACCATTACAAATTTGTTGTAAGGATTAAGTAAAGGTAATGCATGTAACACAGTACGACAGTACCAAGAGTATAGTAAGTTTCCAATAACTATTAGCAAGTACTATTTGTTTTTAATAAAACTGTTGACATTCACATTAACTCTCTTCCCTTTATCCCTTTCATCAGTTAAAATCTATATACAACTCATTTGTGCCAATAAAAGTATGGGTAATTCCATAAACGAGGCTCAAAACTTATGTTTACCATCTATTTCATTGTCCTTTCTACCTAAACATGAGCACATTGTTATATGGCAAGGAAAAGGTGAGTTGGAATGTATGTACAGTTTCTTTTCTCCTTGGAAATGTACCATAAGCACAGTATGTAAAAATCCAAAAAAATGTTCTTTTCATCTGAGACTTTTTATTCATAGGTTACATTTTTGTCCTCTAACAACTTAAGTGGGGAGTGCTTGGGATAAGGAAAAACTTCTGCTATCCACTGCCCACCTCTTTTCAGTTATAATGACTCAAGTAGATTTTCCTACATAAGGAAGTCGGAGCCATCAAAGAAATATGGACAATTTTATGGGACTACCAGATATTAATAACACTTCATTATAACTTTTCTAGTTGAGTACTATTAAAAACACTTCCAAGGAACATAATTAATTATGAAAATTGTACATTATGAAAAAGCATTTATTTTTAAATATTTTATTTATTTTTTGACAGAAAGAGATGCAGCGAGGGAGTGAACACAAGAAGGCGGAGTGGGAGAGGGAGAAGCAGGCTCCCCACCGATCAGGGAGCCCGATGCGGGGCTTGATCCCAGGACCCTGGGATCATGACCTGAGCAGAAGGCAGATACGTAACGACTAAGCCACCCAGGCACCCCTAAATAAGTATTTATTTTATTCTTCGTTTTCATGGCTAGACAACAAATAGTGGTTAAGTTTTAACATTTTGTTGTATGTGATTACAATCAAGCAAAAATAACATATATATAAAATCTCCAGAGCAGTATGCCCAAACGTTGACAGCACTCATCTCTGCAGACAGGGATTATGATGACAAGAATGGCTTCTACTGATTCTTCTCCTCTTCTTCTTCCTCTTCTTTCACTCAGTTTTTCTGTTACTTTCACATTTTCTATAATGAGCATGGGACCAAGAATATAACCTTTATTTAAAAAGAATTCCAAGGTTATGTCTAAATGACCCATAGCATCTAGATGAAAGTCAACCCTGAGTCTACTATTTAGGTACACGGATAAAAGAAGCTGCATCTCTTCCACAAGAAACATTTTGATTTTCTGTATTATTATGGCCAAAAATGTTTTAACAAATTTTATTGCTAAATTCTTCCAAACCTGCTAATGAAAAATTTTCATACATATTACTCTTTCCTGTGCATTTACATTCATAGGTGATATTCAGTATTTATTTAAATTCAATTAGCCAACATATAACGCATCATTAATTTCTTTTTTTTTTTAATTGTGTTATGTTAGTCACTGTACAATACATTAGTTTCGGATATAGTGGTTGACAATGCTTTTTAAATCATTGCCAAACTTTTGAGTTCATGAAATATGGGTGCCCTCTAGAGGCCAAATTACTTCCAAAAAACCAAGGTGATTCATAGTACTCTTAGAAAAGGGGCTTCTTCATTTTTTTTTTTTTTAAGATTATTTATTTATTTGTCAGAGAGAGAGAGAGAGAGGGAGCGAGCACAGGCAGAGTGGCAGGCAGAGGGAGAAGCAGGCTCCTTGCCAAGCAAGGAGCCTGATGTGGGACTCGATCCCAGGACGCTGGGATCATGACCTGAGCCGAAGGCAGCTCCTTAACCAACTGAGCCACCCAGGCGTCCCAAGGGGCTTCTTCATTAAAGAGGGATGTGGATTACATCTAAAGAGAACCAACACATGTTTCAGCCCTGTGTCTTACCAATTTTGATTCTGTATAATTTACATAATAAAAACTTTTTTAAGTGTGTAATTTGATGCATTTCACAATTGTATAGACCATGTACTATATATATCACAATCAAAACAGGGAACATTTCCATCAACCTCAAAAGCTCTTTTGCACCCCTTTCAGTCAGCCCAGATAAGCAGTACAATATGGAATAGAAATGGCGAGAAAAGACATCCTTGCCTTGTTCTTAATCTTAGGGATCTTTCAGCACAAAGCATAACTTTAGCTGTGGGTTATTCATATATGTCCTTTATCAGCTTGATGACTACCCCTCTATTTCTAGTTTTCTGAGAGTTACTTTTATCATGAAGAAGTGTTTGATTCTGTCAAATACTTATTCTACATCTATTGAGATCATCATTGTTTTTTTTTTCTTCAATCTGTTGTTGTGGTGAATTACATTGATTGATTTTTAAATGTTGAACCAGACTTACATTCCCAGAATAAACCCCTCTTGATCATGATATATTAAATATATGTATATTTATACACATTGCTATTAAATTTGCTATTGTTTTGAAGATTCTTGTTACCATGCTGTTGAGGGATCTTGGTCCATAGTTGATCTTTCTTGTAATGTTTTGATATTAGGGCAATGGTGGCCTTATAAAGTGAGTTGGGAAGTGTTCCTTCTTCTATTGTCTGAGAGATTTGCATAGGGTTGTTATTACTGCTTTCTTAACTGTTTGAGGGAATTCATCAGTGAAGCCCACTGCCCGAAGATTCTTTGTCAGATGGTTATTAATTACTAATTTGTTTTTAAAAATCTATATATAGTTATTAAATTTAAAAAAATTGGGGGGTCAGTTTTAGATGATTTGTGGGTTTTTTTTTTATTTGACAGAGATCACAAGTAGGCAGAGAGGCAGGCAGAGAGAGAGAGAGAGAAATGCAGGGCTTGATCCCAGGACCCTGGGATCGTGACCGGAGCCGAAGGCAGAGGCTTAACCCACTGAGCCACCCAGGCGCCCCAATGATTTGTGTTTTTAAATAAACTTGTCTATTTTATTTCAGTAGTCAATATACTGCATTAAAGCTGTTTATATTATTACTTTATTAATATTTTAATGCCTTTAGCATCTGTAGTGATAACCCCTCTTTCATTCCTAATCATGACAGTCTGTGAGCTTATGAGGGAGTTAATTTTGCCCTACCTACATTTACTAAGTTAGCCTGCCACAGTTGTGAGTACTTGCAGAAGACATGAGACTCCTGGACAGAGACAAAGAAACTTGTTATGGCAAAAGTAGTTGCTAAAAATGACCAGTCTAGAAGGGAAATGAAGAAAATAATTCCATTTATAATAGCACCAAAAAGTTCACATGAAATACATAGTAATAGACCTAACCAAGGAGCATTTGTACACTGAAAACTTCAAAATGTTGCTGAAAGACATTAAAGACACAAATAAAGTGTCTTCATGTTCATGGAGAGGAGAACTTTTAATATTGTTAGGAACATCTTCATGTTCATGGAGATGTTCACTGTGTTCATGGAGAGGAGAACTTAATATTGTTAGGAGGCCAATACACCCAAAGCAGTTTACATTACTAGATTTAACGAAATGCCTATCAAAGTCCTAAGGGCTCTTTTTTTTTTTTTTTTTTTTTGCAGAAATAGAAAAACCCATCCCTAAATTCCTATGGAATCTCAAGGGACCTTGAATAGCTAAATAATCTTGGGGGGAAAAAAAAGAACAAAGTCAGAGGTCTCACACTTCCTGTTTTAAAACTTATTACAGGGTATGTTGTTAACTTGGATTTGCATATATTATTTTATATCCTACTAGTGTGCTAAATTGTTGAGAAACTTGCTGTTCTTACCTACACTCCTCTGTACTTAAAGTGTTTTTTCTCCTCCTGACTGCTTTAAACATTTGTTGTTTTCACTTTGCCATTGGTTTTGAGCAATTCGATTATGATATGATCTGGTGTAGTTTTCTTCAGGTTTCTTCTGCTTTAGGTTCACGGAGCTACTTAGAGTTTATACTTTTCACCATATTTCGAAAATATTTTACTGTTATTTCTTTAAAAAGATTTTTGTTCTCAATCTCTTGTCTTTTGGGAGTTCCAGTTGTGTTTGATGTCTTGAATTTGCCCCAAGGCTCATTGATGCACTATTATATTTTTTTGCCTTTTTAACAAAAGTGCATTTCACCTTTGATAGTTTCTATTGTTTTCAAGTTCACTCATCTTTATTTCTGCCACATCATTCTGCCAGCTAGAGGAAGGGACAGACCTATGGCCATATAGACAGATCATACAAGAAATGGGGGGCACCTGGGTGGCTCAGTGGGTTAAGCCTCTGCTTTTGGCTCAGGTCATGATCCCAGGGTCCTGGGATCGAGCCCCGCATCAGGCTCTCTGCTCAGCGGGGAGCCCGCTTCCTCCTCTCTCTCTGCCTGCCTCTCTGTCTGCCTCTCTGCCTACTTGTGATCTCTGTCAAATGAATAAATAAAATCTTTGAAAAAAAAAAGTGGAATTGCAGATAAGGAGGAATGAATGGATTAGTAGTAAGTGCTATTGGTGCAACTAGTTGTACATTTTTTTTTTAAGATTTATTTATTCGAATGAGAGAAAGAGAGAGAGAGAGCATGTACAAGATCATGAGTGGGGGGAGGGGCAGAAGGAGGAGGCCACTCCTCTGGAGCAGGGAGCTGGATGGGGAGCTCAGTCTCAGGACTCTGAGGTCATGACCCGAATCAAAATTAAAAGTTAGACACATAACATACAGAGCCACCCAGGTGCCTCGATTACACATTTTTTAAAGAAATTTCATCTCTACTCCATACTGTGCATTGTAATAATTAGAGATTTAAACATGGAAGTCAAAACTTCAAAAGCTCTAGAATAAACTAATAGGACTACATCTCTAGAACCTTGAAATATGGAAGGATTGCTTGAACATTACAATGAACTCTGACCACAAAAGAACAGACTGATCAATCTGGCTTGTCACACATGCAAGGGGCAAAAAAGTACTGATATTAAAAATATATAAAAAATACATAAAAATATAAACAATTCTTATATCAATACAAAATAAACCCTTTGAGGGGTGCCTGGGTGGCTTGGTGGGTTAAAGCCCTTGCCTTCTGCTCAGGTCATGATCTCAGGATCCTGGGATCAAGCCCCGCCTCCGGCTCTCTGCTCCTCAGGGAGCCTGCTTCCTCCTCTCTCTGCCTGTCTCTCTGCCTACTTGTGATCTCTCTGTCAAATAAATAAATAAAATCTTTAAAAAAAATAAAAATGAACCCTTTGAAAAAGAGAAAATTAAAATGGCTAATAAGTTAACAGATGTCTCACACATTAGTGGTCAAGAAAATATAAATTAATACCTCAGTGAATATTTTTTGTTACAAACTAAACTGACTGAAATTTAAAAGACTGAGAATACAAAACCTCACTAAGGTTGTGGCTCAATAACTTTTACTTACTGCCATTGGGCATGAAAATTACTAAGTTAACAATAAAATATTTGTCACTAATTTAGGTTTAAAAACTTTTAAAATTGTGGTAAAATATACATAACATAAAATTTACCATCTTAACCATTTTTAAGTATATAGTACTGTAGTGTTAAGCACCCATGGTTATCTAACCAGTCTCTAGAACTCTTTTCTAGAGTTTCTCCTTTTCTTTTCTACTATTTTCCTACTCCCCTTTCCCCCACTACCTGGCAACCACTGTTCTACCTTCTGTCTTTGCATCTGACTACTCTGGGCATCTCATATAAGCAGAATCATACAGTATTTGTCTTTTTATGACCGGTTTCCTTCATTTAGTATAGTGTTCTCAACTTTCACCCACATTATAGAAGGTGTCAGAATTTCCTTTCTTTTAAAAGCTGAATGACATTCCACTGTAAGTATATATACAATTCGTCTATTCTTTTGGGTTTACACCTGGAAGTGGGCCTGCTGGATGATACTGTAGTTGTATTTTTAATTATTTTTTTAGAGTGTATGCACATGTGTGCATACACACAAGCAGGTGGGGAAGGGCAGAGAGAGAGGGAAAGAGAGAGTCTTAAGCAGGCTCTACGCCCAGCATGGAGCCCAACATGCGGCTCGATCTTATGACCCTGAGATCATGACCTGTGCTGAAATCAAGGGTTGATACTTAACTAAGTCACCAAGGCATCCCTGCATTTTTCATTTTTAAAGGAACGTCCATACTGTTTTCTACAGTATGGTTTTACCGTTTTACGTTTCCGCCAGCAGAACTCCAAAAGGGTTCCAATATTTTCATATTCTCACCAACACTTGTGTTTTTGGTTTTGGTTTTGTTCTTTAAAGGCAAAGAACAATTTTGGGACTGAGATGCTGTGTCATTGTGGTTTTGCTTGCATTTCCCTAATGATTAGTGTTACTGAGGTAATGGCCAGAATTAAGCTTGTGTTTGCAACTAAGTTTAGTTTAGGAAAGAAAAATATAAGAAAGTCTGACTTAGCGTTTAAAAACCAAATCCAGGGGCGCCTGGGTGGCTCAGTGGGTGAAGCCTCTGCCTTCAGTTCAGGTCATGGTCCCAGGGTCCTGGGATGGAGCCCCGCATCAGGCTCTCTGCTCAGCAGGGAGCCTGCTTTCTGGCCTCTCTCTCGGCCTCTCTCTCTGCCTCCTTGTGATCTCCGTCTGTCAAATAAATGAATAAAATCTTAAAAAAAAAACCCAAATCCAATTGTTTTCGATTATAGGGTCATAATTTTTCATATTCAGTGCTTTGGGGGAAAGTCTCTTCTTCAAACAATTCCTCTAATCAAAGGTGAAAAACATTTCACATCCTCTATGGTGCCTCAGATTCATAAAAATCAACATTAATATACATATTTCTCAGTTAAACAGCTAAAAATGGTGATATCACTCTTGTCCAGTGATGAGCCAGACTAGTTTTCAAGGGAGTTACATTTCTGATTACCACGGCACCATCCAGAAACCTGGGGACAATTTCTCATGGTACAACCCAGTTGACTGATATTAACTTCTCCATTTGTAAGAACAGTAGGCATAATGCTCTGCAGGGGTGTTTTATTAATTGAAAAGAAAAGAAACCCAACATGTGTCAGAAAACTTATAGTCACCCAAAACCTGGCAATAACTTACCATATACATTTTCTGGTATACTTAAAATTTGGGGGAAAAGTTCAGTTATGTACTCCACATCTCTGGCAGGAGTAGTAGCTCTGACCAAATCTCCTCAGAAGTGGCTCTGTGGGAGTTCATTGGGCATTTCAGTCCGTTCCTGCTGAGTCTAGGCCCAATTCATTCATTCATTCATTCAACAGATGAGCACTTAATGTGTTACCCATTGGGCTAGGCTCTGGGGATAATGCCATGGAGGACACATTGAGATGAGATAGTAGGTAGCCTTGATAGTGGAGCTACCTTTAGATGACAGGGGAGTGTCTTCCTTTACTGGATGCAGGCTTTTCCCTCAAGATGACTTTAATGAGTTACTCAGAAACAGCCAAAGGGCCCACTTTGGCACATTGATTTTTTTTTTTAAGATTTTATTTATTTATTTGTTTTACAGAGAAAGAGGGAGAGAAAGGGAGCACAAGCCAGGGGAGTGGCAAGGGGAGGGAGAGGGAGAAACAGGTTCTCTGATGAGCAGGGAGCCTAATGCAGGGCTTGACCCCAGGACCCTGGGATCAGGACCTGAGCTGAAGTCAGACGCCCAACCAACTGAGCCACCCAGGTGCCCCAGCCTATTGATTCTTTTAAATAAAAATTACTTAAGAAACAACCAGTACAAGGACACTCAAACCCTCCTCTGTCTCCTTGGATACAGAAAACAAACCTTCCTATGAAAGATAACCTCCCTACATTAAGTAGTAAAAAGACATCCTTATCACCAGAGATAATGATTTTAAAGTAAAAAAAGCTGCAGAAATAAACTTTATTACTTACTGGTCTACTACTTCAGCCCAAATATCCTGCGAATTCCTCAACAATTTATCATCTCTGTCTAAAACGTATACAAACTCCCTGCTTTGGTCACTTCTTTATGTCTCAATTTTATTGAGGCCTCTGTGCACACATTATAAAACTTGGTGGTTGTATTTGTTGTTTCTCTTGCTAACTCATCTCATGCAAATTTAATTCTTAGTTCAGCTGGAAGACCTTGAGGGTAGAGAAGATGTTTTCCTTCTCTTCACAATGATAGTTTCTTCTGAGTGGAATGTAATTTAGGTTGCTCATTAGTAGGAAGTGCATACTGTTTCTCCGTGAGGGGAGAGGACGAGGTGCTGTCTGGGCGCACCCTGAGGTAGAGGACAGGGAAGAGCATTGATCGATGTATGTCCGTAGAAGACAGCCACATCCCTAGGAGACAGCCACATCCGTCACAAGGCCAGATGATTAAAGAAAGATTTGAATCGATGTGGTTATGTTTTGAAATGTGGTGGTGTAGGGGCACCTGGGTGGCTCAGTGGGTTGGGGCCTCTGCCTTC
This sequence comes from Taxidea taxus jeffersonii, assembly GCA_003697995.1. Classification (NCBI taxonomy): domain Eukaryota; kingdom Metazoa; phylum Chordata; class Mammalia; order Carnivora; family Mustelidae; genus Taxidea; species Taxidea taxus. The sequence continues at coordinate 21,204 of RCUC01139368.1, forward strand.
AGCTCAGGTCATGATCCCTGGGTCCTAGAATCAAGCCCCAAATCAAGCTCTCTGCTCTGCAGGGAGCCTGCCCCCTCACTCTCTCTCTGCCTGCCTCTCTGCTTACTTGTGATCTCTGTCAAATAAATAAATAAAATCTTAAAAAAAAAAGAAATGTGGTGGTGTAAATGCATTCCTTATAAACCTTCATAAATTAGTTTTTAAGAAATTACTGAACACCTACTCTTTGCTCAGTGCTATACTAGTATAATGGGGATGTAAAAGAAATGGGCTATGTGGTACTTGATTTCATGAAGGGCATGCCTTCTTCCATCCCACATAGCACACAGAACACTGCTCATGTTGCTAGACTCATAACTACTCCTGGGCTGGAACCCCTAGGATCCCTTCTGTGGGATAATCACTCTTGGCTGTTATCCTAGCCTAATCAGACTACAACTGCAGGGAACAAAGCTACAGCAAGGTGAACGTTAGGGTAACTGGCTCCTGGTAATGAGGAAGACTACATACCAGAGGAACCTAGAAATGTTTCATCAGTTAGGGAGATGGAAGGTTATTATAAGATTTGGGGAAGGGTAGAGGTGAAATTTACATAAAATGGTATTTTGGTAGGTTCAACGGCAGAAAAGAGCTATGTGTAAAGGGGTCAACATCAGGTTGGACTGCGAAGTGGACCCAGGGGCCTATTCCTTGGAATTGATAAAGTCAAGATAGATATGGAATGTATTCGGAAATCCCTCATCTGAAGCTTTTTTTAGGTAGGTTGGGAATAAAGGCTGCTTCTTTGTTTGACATTGACTTAAATCATGTCCAGTCTCATTCTTATTGATATGATTTTAAACAGCAAATTTTCTGACAGTTATGATTTTAGAGAAAAAGGATTCTAAGTAAGAAAGCAGTGGTCAAAGAGATTGTGATACTTTACAGCTGCAGCTTGACTGTGAGAGAAATACTCTTTCCTTCACCTTTGCAGCTGGTTTGTATCTGTCTCTTGTGTCTGTTATTTGTTAAAACAAAACAAAAAAACCAGGTAACAGGTCCAAAATGGAGTTGCTTGTGTTAAGACTCAGGGCATCAAACCGAGACTTAGTGTAGAGGCCAAGGACAGGTCACCCCAAGATGGGCCACTTTAGTATGAAAATTATTTTGACTTGAAAACAATCCACACCCAGCAGATTCAGAAAAAGCTTTTCACTTCCCCCTCAACTGCCTGCTTTACCAGCCAGAAGAGCTATTAATAGAGATTCTTCTTTACCTAAGAAACTTATTTGTATAATAGGGCACTTTGTTTTCCTAAACGTCTCCTTTCACCTTCTTACTAGTGGTCTCTCTCCCTTTGTATCCTCAGCCCCTACCCCTGTCCTTAGCTCATGTAAGCATCCTGTTGCCTGACTTTGGAATCCATGTCTGTGTGGATTCTCCATATGCATGCGATTAAATTTGATGGTGATTCCCTGTACATATGGTACTCAATTTGATTTTCTCCTGTTAATCTGTTTCATGCCAATTTGATTTTAAGTTTGTCTAGCAGGCCCTCCCTAACTCTTCTTCCCCATTAGTTTCTTTTGTCCTAGATACGGAATCTTAAACCAGCAACCAGGAATCACCTGGTCAGCACCCGTAGGTATTGTACCATCCCCGAAAGGAAAGTGATTTTGCAGTAACAAATCCACTTTTTTGCTAGTATAACTTTTCTTCTTCCTGCTCTCTTCTGCCCAGAAAAGTCTTTCATTTTGTACAGCTCCTGCGAACGCCTTTCTATCTGCTCGACTGGATGCTGCCTGATTCATATTGATTTTTGCTCAAAGAAACTCTTCATTTTTAAAAATATGCTTTTGTCTTTTAACCTATCTCGGCATAGTCTGATTTTTACTTTTTCAAAGGGAGTTGATATTTTGCTTCTCCTCAGTTGTCAGCTCACCACACAATGCAGGTTCCTAAGCTGTGTTAACTTGGTCATCAACTCTGGAAAATACAGACTTTGGTCAATGCATATCCTTCCATAAAGGTAGAGCCATGTAAATCCCAAAGTTCAGGCCTTCTTCAGCTAGGTCCCCCTCCTCCCTCTACACACAGCTTTGTTTCCCTCTCCAGCTCCCAGGTGTCCCAGGATGACAGCAAAGGAGTAAGAAGCAAAGAAGCGGTTAACATGCTTCTGGCTTTAAATCAGTCTTCGGAGGAGGTAGGACAGCTCTGGCCCGGGTAAGAGGAGGCCTGCTGCGTGGGCTGGTTAGACGCCGTACCTGCGCCCTCACTAGGAGACCAGAGGTGTATGGGGCGGGTGGGAAGTCACACCGCTAACCGGAGTCCCCAGCTCCAGCCGCCCGCGTCCGGCTCTCCCCGCCCCTCTGATCTCGCTTAGCTCCCGGCCCCGCCCCCAACAGGCCTGCAGTTTCTTCGGCCCCGCCCCCCACGGGTTCCGAGCGTGGCTCCTGGCCCCGCCTCCCGGCGTCCTCTCGTCTCCGCCCCCAGGCGTGAGGTTGGCTCCCGGCCCCGCCCCGGCACGGCGCCCGAAGCCGGCTGCTGGAGCGACCCGCTCTCCGGCCCGGCCGGCTGGGGGCGGAGCCCGGTGTGCAGCTGCGAGGACGGCAGCGGCGGGAGGTGGAGCCTCTGCCCGGAAGCCGGCGATCTGCGGCCATGGCCGTGCCGGCCCGCGGCTTCTCGCTGCTCGGTGGCCGTCTGAGCCGCGTGCGGGCGCAGGGCGGGGGCGCCGTGCCGCCGGGGCTTCCGGGAGCAGCCAGGCGCGTGTTCCGGGGCTTTCGGAGCAGCGGCGTGAGGTACGGGCGCCCGGGACGTTCACTGCCCTGGGCTGTGGGTGCGGGCGCGTGCGGAGCCGCGGGCCGCGGGCGCCGGCCGAGCTCTCCCGCGTCAGGCCCGAGGCTAGGGCAGCCGCGCGGGGCGGCCGGGCCGGGGGCGAGGCCTGCCTAGGCCCGGGACTTGGCCTTGAGGGCCTGGCGGGCGGGTCGCGTGGACCTGGGCCGGGCCGCGGGACGCGGTCGGCTTTGAGCCGCGGCGCCACAATGTTCCCGCCTCGCCGGAGGCGCAGAGCGCGCTTTCGGGGGACGGTGGCGGCCGCGGGAGAGGCGCCGTGGAAACAGGTGGTCCGGCTTCAGGTGCTGCTTTCGCGCGGGGTACGGTTTGTTTCCCAAGCCGAGGAGTGAGCCTGGTCCAGACGGCTCACTCGTGTTTGAGTTTCTGAGTTCCTTTGTTGCCGGTGGTTCTGGGGTCCTCCCTCACTCTCAAATTCGTGATGATTTCACAAATTCAGATACTGATCTTTTTAGGGTTCTTTTCTATGTGGCGTTTCCAAACCCTCTTCCATCTAAGATGGAGATAATCAGCCCTAGAATCATTGCCTGCCTCCGGGCCCCGCTGCTGGCTAGTCCCCTGCACGGACCGAGCGGGGCGGTTTTGGCCCTGGACCTCCTCGCCTCTCCGCCTGCTGCGTGTTGGAGTTGCAGACTCAGACCCGCGCATCTCAGAATACATTCCCTGGACCCGGCGTCAGGGAGTCGGGCAGAGAGGCTGTTTTCAGACTTTCTGGGCTTCCGGGAACACGTGTTCGCGTCTGTCTCATCTTTTCGTGGCCCCGGTGGCCGGCGCAGTTCCTGGAAGAAAGTAATAGTAATGTGGAAACGTGGCTGCTGCTTGTTTAATTTAAATTGATTAGCTCCCATTTTATACACGTTAGTTCTCAGTCTTGGCTGACTAAAATGAGAAAATACCTTACTTCCAGTAGGGTTTACCTGAGACGTAGTGTCTGTTGATTTGGTCTTCCCCGAGCACACGCGAGACTAGAACTGATTCCGAGTTCTGCTCAATGACTCTCCGGTGTCCGAAAGAATTTGCCAGTTGGTTTGGAACTGTACTACCTAGGAAAAGCCGATTCTGTAGAATTCTGCTTGAGTTGCAGGATTAAAGGTATTTTATATACTATAGTCACTTTTTTTTTTTTTAAGGAAGAATTTCTTTTTTTTCTTTTTAAGAGTTTATTGATTTGATAGAGAATACAATTAGGCAGAGCACGGGGAGAGGGAGGGGGAGAGCCAGGCTCCCTGCTGAGCAGAGAGTCGCTCTGTTTTTTCAATTTCAGTTGTTTTAAGGCTTCTTTCCAGATTGAGGATTGCCTTTTCCAGATTGTGTGAATTGATGAATTTCCCTTTGTCATCTTGATGTAAAGAACCCATCACCCCATCCTCTCCATGTACATTGAATGGGGAGTCCAACATTACAACCCAAAGATCTCCTGGAAGACACTTGCTTCATACACATGTACAGGAGCAGAGGGATAATTCAGATCTTTTAAATTGTATTTGATGGTCTCTTTATAATTTAAAATAGTTGAATGCAACAATTGGAAAGCTATCTCTTTTTTTTTTTATATTTTATTTAATTATCTGTTAGAGAAAGAACGTGTGCACAAGCAGGAGGAGAGGCAGGCAGGGGAAGGGGAAGCACACTCCCCACTGAGCTGCGAGCTGGACAAGGGACTCCACTGGGGTCATGACCTGAGCCAAAGTGAGCCATCCAGGGCTCCCTGGAAAGCTAACCTTAGTATAAAGAAGTATTACCTTTTTTTTTTTTTAAGATTTTATTTATTTATTTGTTAGAGAGCGAGCACAGGCAGACAGAGAGGCAGGCAGAGGCAGAGGGAGAAGCAGGCTCCCTGCCGAGGAAGGAGCCCGATGTGGGACTCGATCCCAGGACGCTGGGATCATGACCTGAGCCGAAGGCAGCCGCTTAACCAACTGAGCCACCCAGGCGTCCCAAGAAGTACTACTTTTAACTCAGCTGCTTTGACCCCCCATTTCATACAGATTATGACTATAAAAATAAATAATACTTTTTGGTAGTTTTTATTTTCTTAAGGCAGTGCTAATCAAGTTAGGATAGGGCGGTGTTTTTGACATCCTCTTGGCACTGAATACCATATATGAAGGTGAGGTTGGCTGTCAGGTAGAGAAACACCTGTGGACTGTTGGGTCTCGGGTGGGGAGGAATTCGGACAGTGTGTTGATGCTTATTGGTGTCTCTTTTCTCTTCTAGGACCAGCAGAGAGAAGAGATTCCATCTTCCAGAGGTCGCCACTGTCTGCCTCCCCACTTGTCCCCATCCTCAGTCATCTTTTTTAATATGTAGTTCCACATTAGTTGTCTAGTTCTTCATAGTTAATGTGGTTTAATCTGACATCAATCCTATTGACTTGAAATTTGAGCCTTAGTGTTATTTTTATTGAAAATTATGAGTTTGATAAACTCTTTCCCCAGTATTGACTGTTTTACATTAACAGATTTATTGCCAGTTTCTGAGCTACATAGAGCCTTAAATGAAAAATGAAAAAGCATTTTTGGTTATTTTTCGTATTTTTGTCTAGATACCTGTACTGAGAGAACATACAAATACTTCTTTAGTGAAGTTTTTTTCTTTAATTGGAATTTCAAGAAATAATCTTTGACAAAATTTTAAAATTACAAAATCTTAAAGTATTTAAGTTTTCTCTCATTTTTAAGATTTACAATGAGTTTCTTATTTCCTCATGAGAAATTAGGTCTTACTAATTGGAAGAAAATATATTTACTGTCAAAGAAATAAATAAGCCCTTATATTTGTTGCAGGTTATTGTTTTCATGAAATAAATTATCTGAACAGCCAAAACATTAAAAATAAAAAAATATAGTGATTAAAGTTTTACTATTTTGCCTTTTTGTGTGAGTTTACAAATCAGAATGTCACGAGATTATAAACATCACATGCATCTTTGGCCCAGTGCTTTCAGTGTACAGAGCTAGGCAGCAGCCTTTCCCATTTGGAGGGGAGGTTATACACCTTGTACATTAATGCCATGGTCAAAGCAGATTTGCAGGTATCCTACAACGGGGACTTTCCAGATGCTGCTTTAGGTCATCCTGCCTGAACTCATTTTTAATAATTAAATGGCCATCCTAAGCATTGGTTCCATGTTTATCCTCTTGGAAAGTGATTTCTAAAGTCATTAATTTGGCAGATCTCTTTTGTCCCCTTCTCCTGCTATGATGCCTTTTAGTATTTGTAAAATTTTTGTGTCCGGCCTACAGCTTTTTTTTTTTTAAGATTTTATTTATTTATTTGACAGAGATCACAAGTAGGCAGAGAGGCAGGCAGAGAGAGAGGGGGAAGCAGGCTCCCCGCTGAGCAGAGAGCCCAATGTGGGGCTCGATCCCAGGACCCTGGGATCATGACCCAAGCCGAAGGCAGAGGGTTTAACCCACTGAGCCAAACCTCACCTTTCTTTATGTCTCATTGCCAGTGGCTTTATAATTTTTGCGGGTAGACCAGCATTAAAAAACAACAACAACAAAAAAAAACGTACAGGTTTGGAGATATTGAGAGATAATGGTTTATTTTAGTTAAATATTCATGTGGAGGGAGTAGTTAAATTTTATAATTGAGAAAAAGACCAAATTTTATCAGTAAGGCTATTCATTTTTATTCAGACTCTCCCCTCTAGTACTCATTCAGTATTTCTGACTCTGCAATAGAATTATTTGATGTAAAGGTCCTTTTATCCTCATGTGAAGCTTGAAGGATTCAGACTCCAGTTAGGACAATTACTAAAGCTGATTTTTTATAGACTGATTTCAACCAAGATAAGAGTTGGTTCCAATAATAGCAAAAGCAGTTTCTCAAAATCATATTTTGTTAGGAAATGTGATAGTGTGGTTTTCCTATCTTAATGCCTTACCTATCTAATGAGATAGCTGTCTGGCTATGTTGATTTCTAAGCAATTCTTAATGTCACTTTAAATTGAGAACCTACATGTTTTACCATTTAGTATCTATATCTGAGTTTTATGTCTGTGTCCCAGCTGTTCAGAGATAATGTGTTCTAATGTAATGTCTTCAAAATAAAGTTTTCTGATTAAAATGGGTCAGTAGATGTAAAAGGACTAGTATTAATCTCAGATCTTGTTACTCAGTCATGATGTTAAGAATAATTAAGCAGTTTCTTTAATGACCTGAATCTTTGTTTTTCAAATGTTACCTTTTCATGTTAATACCTTGATTGGATAATTAAAAGCAGGAAAAAACAAAAACACTAATAATTTTCCATCGTAACATACTCTCCTAGAATTTTATGGAGCCCAGTGGTAGGTTTTAAAATAGTTTGGCTTGGAGATGATTAAGTTGTAGAGGGAGACTTAAGAGCTTGGCACTTGGGAGAAATTTGAACTGTCAATGACTGGGATAAATTAGTGATTAGTGATAAATGAGATTTGCTGTTAGGTGCCATTTGGACCAGATTAAATGCTTAAAAGATAGAAAACTTTGTGGTCAGAATGGAACATAATCTAAACCTAAATTACTGTCAAAGAACTCAGGGTTGGGTGTTAACCAAGAACACTTACCCAAGTTGCTCCACTTAACGTTACATCATGTCCATTTTCTATGTTGTTTTTACTAACATTTTATTGGCTGCGTTATATTACATTAAGTCAGTTGGTCATAACTTACATAAACATCTTTGTATCGTTCAGTGTCTAGTTCTTAGAACACACAAAATAATTTACTCTCAGATTCAGGTCATGCTTTGTCAATTTATCAGCAAGGTTTGTTCTCTTAATGATCTGAAAATGATCAATGATCTACACACAATAAAGAGTGTACCTAGAACCAAAAGACTATCCAGAGATTCATAATTCTAAAGTTAGGCATATATAGTTTAAAATAGATGTCTGTTTCTTCCCCTATGATCCTCTTTTGTTTCTTAAATTCCACATATGAGTGAGATTGTATTAAACAAGATGAAATCAGGGAGACAAAAGAGACTCTTAATCATAGGAAACAAATTGAGGATTGCTGGAGGGGAGAGGTGTAGCGGGATTGGGTAACTGGGTGATGGACATTAAGGAGGGCACATGAGGGCACTAGGTATTGTAAAATAGATGAATCACTGACCTCTACCTCTGAAATTAATAATACATTACACATTAGTTAATTGAATTTAAATTAAAAAATATGTGCCCTCCCTGCTTTGGTTATTTATGAGTAATTGCAATGAATATTAATTGCCTTTAATCCTGTTGTGTTGAAAAATAAAATCTTACTAGTATTCAGTGAACCTGAATTTATTCTGCTAAATTCTTTGCTGAGATTTTTTGCATTAGTATATCCTTTTACCCTCAAAAACTGAAAACTCAAAAAAGCTGAAGTGGACTATTACTATTCCTAATAGATTGGGTAATTGAGGCTTAGAGAAACCAAATAACTTGCCCAGGTTAACAGTAAATAAATGGTGAAGACAGGGTTTGAACCTTAATGATCCACACAGTGCTTTGCTCTATAAGCAATTTATAATTATTGATGTATTTCATTATTGTTCCTCTTTTTGAAAACAATAAATCTCGTAGTACTTCTGTGAATCAAGAAAGCTAATTTCGCATATAAATCTTAAAAATTATCTTGTCAGAGTCCCTTAATGAAGGGTATTTTTTCTTCTTTTTTTTTAAAGATTTATTTATTTGTCAGAACAGGGGTGCACAAGCAGAGGGTGTGGCAGGCAGAGGGGGAGGCAGGCTTCCTGCTAAGCAGGGAGCCCAACATGGGGAGTCTCTTGACCTTGGGATCATGACCTGACCCAAAGGCAGACGCTTAACCCACTGAGATACCCAGGCATCCCATGAAGGTTATTTCTTAACCTGAGACTTTATGAAATGTTTTAGGGGATCCATAAACTTAGATAGGAGATCACTAATCTCTAAAAAATTTAGCATTTTCTTCAGTTGTAAATGTTGGCAACAAATCACAGAATTATTAGCAAGTATTTGAGATATTGCCAGTAAAAACCACAGATACTTAAATATGAATGTTTAGGTAGCTACTGATGTTCTAATTTACAGATTAGGGACCTGAAAGAGATAAATTGCAAAATTAAATAACAGAATTATGCAAAATGAGAACTGGGCTTTAGGTTTTATTTATATTGGTTTACAGAAGTATAATTTCTGATAAAATAACTTTAAGGTGTTAAAGTGTAGTATGTAGGATGGGAAATGAAATGTTTTTAAAATTACATAAACTTGATATTTCTAAGTAAACGTTCACTTTCAAAAAATTTATTTACTTCAAAAGGCTCCCTGGTACTAGTGATCGGTTTTATTCAATATATAATTTTGCTCTGGTTCCCTTGGGTTTCATTTCTGTTGTACTAATTCAGACTGAAAATCTCTAGGTGAGACTACAAGATACATAGTGATTAAGCTATGGTATGACCTGCAGAGAAAATTGAATTGCTAATAATTGTATTAGACTTTTTTTTTAATCTTTATAGATCATAAAACAATCCATTGCAGCTCTAAAGTTGTGGTTGAAAATGAGATTAAAACCTAGATGCAGAAAAAAGTTGCCAAGTATACACATTAAATATACTACAGAAATTGGGTAGATTTTATTTGTGGTTATTTTACTCTCATGGAGGTGTATTTTATTTTATTTTTTAATTTTTTTTAAAGATTTTATTTTATTATTTATTTGACAGACAGGAATTACAAGTAGGCAGAGAGGCAGGCAGAGAGAGAGGAGGAAGCAGGCTCCCTGCTGAGCAGAGAGGCCGATGCAGGGCTGGGCTCCATCCAAGGACCCTGGAATCATGACCTGAGCCAAAGGCAGAGGCTTTAACCCACTGAGCCACCCAGGTGCCATTCTTATGAAGGTGTATTTTAATACCCAAGAAAAGTATGATTTTTTCCTTCTATTTGCTACTTTGCTTTAGTTAATTAAATACTACATTTTGTTCTGGTACCCATAGATTAGGATGGTTATGGTTTATTTCCTGGAAAATATAAAGAAATAAACAAGCTCATGCAAACAACACTAAATGATGCCTTTCTGGTCTCATATTGCTCCTTGGTTGTTTGAGTATGTCACCAGCTGTCACTTAAAAGCGATTTTTTACAAATCAGCCAGTGAACATTTAGCCAAATCCTTTTCTGTAAGTTAAATAGAGAACATTACTATTACGTTGAGTTAGGCAAAGTTTTCTTATACACATCACCAAAGGCATGCTCCATACAAGGAAAACTGAATGAAGAACATCAAAATTGAGAACCAATCTCCCAAAGACAATTAAAAGCATGAAAAGTCAAAGCACAGACTAGGAGAAAATATTTCAAATCATATATTGGTAAAGGACTTGAACCTAGGAGGTATGAATAACTCTGAAAACTCAGTAATAAGGAAACAACCTATAGAACAATAGGCAAAATGTGCAATTACACAGTTCACCAAGGAACTTACTTACGATAAATAAGTACCTGAGTAGGTACATAGCATTATCATTCATTATGGGAATGCAAATTAACAGCACAATGAGATACCACCATCTAGCCCACTGAAGGTCTAAAATTGGAAAGACCAGCCATACCAGGGTATGGCAAGTATGTGAAGCAACTGGAACTCTCATGTACTGCCTGCAAAATGTAAAATGGTACAACCACTATGGAAAACAGATGGAGAGATTCTTACAAATGTAAACATACCTGTCATACGACCCAGCCATTCTGCTCCTAGACATTTGCTCAAGAGAAAATATGTGCGTACAATGGCTTGTGCATGAGTGTTTATTATAGCTTTATTTGCCATGACTAAATACTGGAAACAACCCAAATATCCCTCAGCAACTGAACAGATAAACAAATTTTGATATATCCATACAACGGAAAACTACTCAGCAATGAGAAGAAATGAGCTGTCAATAAATGTAGCAACATGAGTGACTCTAAATTATGCTGAGTGAAAGTAGCTGGATCAAATGGAGCATGTAGTGCATGGTTCCATTTTTATAAAACTAATGATGATTCAAACTAATGTATAGTGACAGAAAGCAGATCAGGGGTTGCCTGGGGATGGGGAAGGGGGTGTGGCGAGAATGGCGGAATGGTGAGATTATAATGGAGCACCAGGATTCTTTTGAGGGTTTCATTTGCTTGATTGTGGCGACAGTTTCCCAAGTATATGCATATAGTAAAACACCAAATAGCACACTTTAATATGTGCAGTATATTTTATGTCAGATACTTCAATAAAACTATTATAAAATTAGGATAGTGGAGCAAGATTGTTAGACTGAATTTGCCATAATTTTCCTTGACTTGAAAGCTATGGAATTTTTAGTGAAAAGTAGATATATTAGAAACAAAATTCAGTTTGCTTACAGTTATAAAGTTGTATTGTTTCATCAGTTTATTTCCTCAGCTAATTGTTTACCAATGGGAATGATTATTTCAAAACCGTACTTTTGTGTTGAAATGAAGAAGTGGTTTTTCAAACATGGTCATGCCCAAGAATGTCTGGGGATTTGTTAGACATGCAGATTTCCAGACTATTTTCAATCATGGGGTAGGAATCTGCAAGTTCACCAAGCTTCTCAGGCAATTGTAGTGTATGTATCTATAGACCACATTTCAGAATCACTTCTTGGTAGAACAATGTTCGTGTCAAAATTGTTGGAACTTGGAGGGACACTGTGGACCACTGGTGCCAGACTGAAATGGAATATTCTTGAATATTCTTGAGACTGAAGTGGAATATTCTTTATACACACACACACACACATACAAATACATACACATATACATATACATATAGGTATATATATACACCAAACTTCTTAGAAAGGACAGATGACTTATTTGAGAGGGGTAGCAAATTTGCATTTTGTTTGTGTTGGTTGATATTCATGATGCCTGCCCCCATTAGAAAAGAAGTGTACTGTGCTGGAAAGAATTCAGGTGCTATAAGGTTTCCTTTTCTCCTTTTTCTCTTCTGCTGCTTCTCCTTCCTCCTTTTCCTTTCTTCATGATACTCATCGACCTGCCTTTGGTGTTTGTGCAATAATCACGTGCTGCATACAGCTGTTGCCTTCACCAGGACTTTCAATAGTGAAAGGACAGGGGCAGGGGGAAGAAAGAACCATCTTCTACTTTATCAGGTACCTTAAAAAAATGAACACATAGTAAGAGTAACCTGAATTCACCACTTTTAACTTTGAAATCACGGAGAGCAAGAAAGCCTTTTCAGTATATGCATTTCTTTGTGCCTTTCTTTCTTATTGTATTTTGTACTGTACTTATTCTTTTATTTTCCACAGAAACGATGCCGTTATTGTCTCAGGAACTGAAATGGCCAAACAAATCCAGAAAGAAATACAGAGAGGTGTGGAGTCATGGATTTCCCTTGGGAACAGAAGACCTCACCTCAGTATCATCTTAGTGGGCGATAACCCGGCAAGTCATACATACGTCAGGAAGAAGATCAGAGCCGCCTCCGCTGTAGGTGGGAATGCATTTTCGTTGTTCTTGTTGCTAAATGTGGTTGTTCATAGGGTTGTCCGGTGACAGGTGGCAGCTGCACTTGCAATGAGCACAGCAAAATGAATAGACTTGTCAAATCACCAGGTTGTACCCCAGAAAAGCCAATGTAATATTTGTATGTCAACTATATTGCAATTATTTTTAAAAGGTCCATTTTTATTATATCTGGTCGAATCAGATAATAAACCTGGCCAGTTCACTCTGCTGTATTGGTATCTTTACTGTATTCGAATCCACTAACACTAGCTTATCACCAATAAATGCAGCGGGCTACTGGGCCAAAAAAACCCATGTGAATCATGAGAAGACATCTGTGCTATGTGAGAAATCCCTTTTAGTCATGCTTTGAGCATCATTTTGTAGAAGGGCCTTTCCTTCCAGTGGGACGGCAGGAGAGGAAACCAATCGCACACCGTGTAAGATACTATGAATGGAAAACCACATCTTCGTTAGCCGTGTGACTTTCTGTATTTGTTTTCCTTCCAGGGATCCGTAGTGAGATCATTTTAAAACCTAAGGACGTTTCTCAGGAAGAACTTTTGGACATAACTGATCAACTGAACATGGACCCAAGAGTCAGCGGTATATTGGTTCAGTTGCCACTGCCAGGTACCTAAGGCTCTTCTACATGTCTGCTTTGGTTTTAGGTTAAAAGGCATCTTTTGACATTGCATCATGACACCACAAGTATTTTGGAAAATACATTCATGAAGGGACTAGCTATTAGACTAGCAAGTAATTGTTGACAAATCCCAAATGACTTATGCTTACGATGACTGAAACTTGTGAGAGAAAAATTCAGGCAAAGATTACATGCAGTCCTCACTTTACAAAGTAGTGTGAGACCATAAAAATGAGTGTGTAAGCTGACACCAGGTGAACCGATCTTAAAAGTCAAAAGGAAAAATAACAGTTGTTTTGTGACCTTTGAAATGTTCTCCCAAAACATTAACTCACTGTGGTTCATAAATGTGTAGGGAGATGAAAAAAAAAAAAGTAAAACTAATATTTGTTCAGTATACCATAATTTAAAACATTGAAAGCATCGAGGGGCTGGGCGCCTGGGTGGCTCAGTCGGTTGAGCGACTATCTTCATCTCAGGTCATGATCCTGGAGTTCCGGGATCAAGTCCTGCATCAGGCTCCCTGCTCAGTGGGGGATCTGCTTCTCCCTCTGACCTTCCCCCTCTCACGATCACTCACTCTCATTCTTTCTCTCTCTCTCATTAAAATAAATAAATAAATAAAATCTTTAAAAAGCAAACCAAAATGAAACCAAAAACTTCGAGGGGCATCTGGGTGGCTCAGTCAGTTGGGTGTCTGACTGTTGATTTTGGCTCAGGTCATGATCTCAGGTTTGTGAGATCGAGCCCCACATAGGGCTCCACGCTGGACATGGAGTCTGCTTAAGATTCTCTCTCTCCCCTCCTCCTCTGCCCCTCCCCACTTCCTCCCTAACAAACAAGCAAACTTAGAAACATTAAGAATTAAAGTTATTTCTTTGCAAAAAACTTGATCAGCGGAGTTTGGACAGTAACTTGCCTTCTTCTCATCATATAACTAAAATACAGGGCAGGTGTCTTTCCTGTGCCTTGGTGGACTGGACTGTATATCCCTTTCTAAGTTTGGATCAGTTTCCATTTTGTCCTTTGTAATCATTTGCCGAGCAATCTTCCTGGCGTTTGTAGTTTTCTTCAGAGTTGTGAAGTATCCCTGAGAGTTTCTTTAATGTGATGCTTTATGCTGGTGCCACTTACTCTAGGATGTTGTCATCCTTTTTGTCACAAGAACCTTCTTCATTCGTGGGAAACAGTTGGCCTTCACTAAGCTCCCGTGGCTCACAGCCGCATTGCTCCAAAGGGCACCGCGTCAACATCCCAGTGTCACCTAGTCTTCGACAATCGACTTCCGTTCAACTAGAATCCTCCCAAAGTGGCTTCATCTTGTCTCCTGCGTTCATGGTCCTTACCTTCCGGTGGGCCCGGGCCTCTGCTGTCTTTGCTTTGTTGTCCCTGTTTCTGTTCACATCTCACTTCACTTCCGGTGTCGCTGCATTTTCCTTGCTGCCCTGTCACCTTTACAGGTTAATCCCCTTTGTCAGTGATCTACTTTTGTGAACTGTCACGTGAGCTGCGGCTGGGAGACCAGGAGGAGGGACGATTTGCCCCTTATGTTTGAGCTGAGGAACGAATGAGCAGTGACCGGTCTCCCACAGATTGGAAGGCAGCGACATGTTCTCACTGGTCCTGACGCTCATCTCTATTTACACAGTGATTGCAGGACCAGAGGGCCGGCCGCTCTTACCTAATCACTGCTCAGTTAATTTACCGCAGTTTCTGACATCTGCACTGTGTTATTGGATGACTGGTGTTCTTTAACTAAATGGTGGCTCTGAAATTCAGACCTATTTCAACTGAGTACAGCCAGGACTGCCAGCAGAGCATAGAAGACAGTAATTTTGAGTTCTGTATGTTTTGCAGAAAGCAAAAGCTCAGTGGTGCTATTGCATGAGATCTTTGTGTGGTGTTAATAGGATACTTTATCCAGCAGTAGAACTTAATGCCTTAGTATGTAAGTTTTGAGTGGTCCAAATTGTACCAGAAATTTACATTTCTAATTCTCTGAAAAAATTTGGCAATGGGCTTAAACCCAGTTGTTTGGTTTATATTAAAACACAGTCTTTTTTTTTTTTTTTGCCCTATATGCCAAGCAATCTTCTTGTGGTTTGGTGTTTTAAGTTTCTCCCACCTGTATTTGTATTGAATTCAAATAGTTATAAAATGTCACAAATTTATAAATTTACAAATTTAAAACATTAGATTGAGTTTGTCTTAAAAATTAAGTTTCTGTCTGTAGAAATTTTACCATTTTAGGGCAACCTTTCGCAGTTGGCGAATTTATTAGAAAATTGCCACTAGATGGCACTGTTGATCTGTCTGTACTAAATAAATTGCTTTGTTCCGTGTTCAGTTTAGATGGAAAGAAGCACAGAGACAAAGGGACCTCGGTAATAACAAATATCTGGGTGCTCCAAGAAAGGACAATTCTCTTTTTTTTCCTTTACTTATTAGAGAGATAGATAGACCACAGAGCTAGACGGAGAGAGCACAAGCAGGGCCAGGGGCAGAGGGAGAAGCAGACTCCCCACCAAGCCAGGAGCCCGATGCAGGGCTCAATCCCAGGACTCTGAGATCATGACCTGGGTGGAAGGCAGGTGCTTAACCTCTGAGCCACCCAGGCAAAGCAAGAAAGGACAATTCTCTATCTTGCTGAAAAGCCACTAAGATACAAATAATACTGGCTGAAATGTATTCCATTAAGCATTCGTTATGTCTCGGGCACATTACCTGTATTACTTTACTGAATCCTCACGATAACCCTTAGGGGTTGGAGCTATTATGGACATTTTACTAATGAAGGATTTGAAGCACAGAGTGGTTGAGTCATTCCCTTAAGGCCGCTGGAGCTAGTAAGTAATTGAGCTGGCATGTGAATCCAGAAGACTGGCTCCTGATGCCATTACTTTTAACTATTATGTTACCCCTCACCAGCACATCAGTGTTAGCTAGTGAGTAATGTGTTGTACTGTGTGACAAGTATTCCTTGACAGGGAGAGTTTTATCTAATCCTCAAGGCAGCCTTATGAGTAGGGATTTTCTTCTGTATTTTATATATGAGGAGACTCATCTACATTACTTACCCTACTTAATCTACAAGAAACTGGGACACATGGTATGCTGATCAACAGAAAAAGCTGGTTATCATAAAACAATGCATATTTACCCTAAATATTGTATTATAACATAAATCATTTAAATACTCATTCATTCATCAGTCTTTTGATGGGGGCCCACAGCTCTTTGGAACCTGCTGACTGGAATTTTGAATCATTTTCTGGCATTAATAATACCTGTGATTCATTTCTTCTCATTTTCAGTTTGAGATGAAGCTATCTCAGTGAAAATTCATATTGATTTTTAAAATATCTCCCAATCTGAGGCTCCTGGGTAGCTCAGTCAGTTAAGCATCTGACTCTTGATTTTGACACACGTCATGATCTCATGGTTGTGAGATTGAGCCCCACTTCAGGATCTGCACTCAGTGTGGAGTCTACTTGGGATTCTCTCTCTCTCCTTCCCCTTGGCCTGTTTGTTCTCTCTAAATAAATAAATAGATAGATGAAATATTTTTTTAAAGATTTTATTTATTTACTTGACAGACAGAGATCACAAGTAGGCAGAGAAGCAGGCAGAGAGAGGAGGAAGCAGGCTCCCAACTGAGCAGAGACCCCAACGCAGGGCTCAATCCCAGGACCCCAACGCAGGGCTCAATCCCAGGACCCCGAGACCATGACCCGAGCTGAAGGCAAAGGCTTTAACCCACTAAGCCACCCAGACGCCCCAATAAAATATTTTTTAAATCTCCAAATCTCAAAAAAAAATCTCCAAATCTTCATGATTGTCTTATCCGTATCTAAATCCTTACTAATTCATTTTAGTTCTCAAGAGTCTTTCCAAAATATTCAATTTAGTTTTTATAGAAATAGCAACTGTTTTCTTCTCACACTCCATTGTTATTATTATATTTTATTGTATTTTATTTATTATATTTATTACATATTTTATTTGTTTATACCATTTTTAATTAAAGTACATATTTATTGTAAAAGAACCAGCAAAAAAAGTTTAAGAAATGCACACAATTGTCACTTAAGTATCATGAAGGTCAACTGGTATGGGCAGGAGTTTAAAAAAACTGCTTTCTGGTTTCTTCATCAAGCCCTGAGCATCAGCTTCCAAATTTTACAGAAGAAATGGAACTCCTTTAGTCATTTTGGTAGGTTGGCTATGTGGAAGCAGGTTAAGATACCCCCTCCTATCCAGGTCTTAATAAGATGATTGCAAAAAATCAGTGAAACAATGAGCAAATGAGCAAATGAGATGATTCTCGTTGATCACACCACTGGCTTTCTATCATTTGCTTAATAATTTGGATTCTAAATTATGTCATGATTAGAAAAGGGAGGTTATTTTTCACAATTAGGGCAGTATCTTGAGTAAAAGAAATTCTAACTTAGAATTATAATTCTGATGTTGCAGGACAAGTTTGCATAAGATTAATCAGAGTATATAAACAGCTTCCATGCATCCCCTTTGTATAAAACCCAAAGAAATGAGATAGAATTCTGCCTTGTTTGGTGGTAATGAGTCTGTCTCAGGACAGGCCCCCTTTTTTGTTCCAAAGGTGTGCAGATTTGGTCAGGATTGGAAGTATTCAGGATAAACTGTGTGTCTGCAGTCATGCAGACTGTTTTTCCTGAAGCTGATCCACAAGCTACCGAGAAATAAAAACAATCACATGAGATGCCTCCCTACTCCTATCCTGACTGTGCGGTCTGTTAGCATCCTAAGTGGTCATTTTGTCAAGGCCAAAAAGATGTCTGCTATTCATGTTCTGTATATTTTTTCTCCTAATCAGGTATTATTTGCATTTAGCTTTCTTTGAGTTATATCTATTGAAGTGATATTATATTAGAAGTTATATCATTTGTAGGATATGTATCAGTATGTATTGTGAAAAAAAGGCTGAAATAATGAGCTTTAAACACTGAGAGCCATTCTTTTCTAACTGAAACAATTAAGAGAAATTAAAATATCTAGAAGCTTAAAGTGTGCTGGAAATTTGCTATAAATATTTGTTATAGTATGGGATTTGGTACAGGAGAAGTTTGGATTAAATGGATTTCAATTATATGAACTGTATGAAAGCATTTAGACATAAGCCTATAAAACAGCAAGCACTAAATGATATTTTAATGTGGTGTTTTACTATTGCCTTATGACAACAACTATTACTGGTATGCGTAATTGCA
This sequence comes from Taxidea taxus jeffersonii, assembly GCA_003697995.1. NCBI lineage: Eukaryota > Metazoa > Chordata > Mammalia > Carnivora > Mustelidae > Taxidea > Taxidea taxus. The sequence goes on from RCUC01139368.1 coordinate 39,422, forward strand.
AATATTTGCCATTTACTATTGCCAGGCACTGTTCCAAAGTGCTCTCTATATAGTAAATCATTTAATACCCACAACTCTTACCAGTAGGTGCTATTTTTTTTTTCAATCTGTGGTGTATAGTTAAGGATATGAAGTGAACTGAGAATCATGTGTGAGGTCAGGGAGGTAGCGATTCATAAAACAATGCCAGAAGCAATGATAGTGTCCTTTCAGCCATAATCAGCATCCTACAATGGAGACTACAAGGCAGGTGCCAAGAGAGATGCTTGCTCATCTCCTTATGTTTTCTTGCTTTCTGAAGTCTACTTTTCATCTATTTCTAAAACAAAATTATTAGGTAGAATGGCAAAACTCATTCCATCTTATCTATCTTATTCTAAAATAGTTTTTCAACTGTTTCCCTTTAATTATCAAGGTTGAAGTCTTTGATATTAACATCTTCCAATTCATTTAAGGGGATTAAACAGAAAAGTTAGAAGGAAATCTAGGATTAAGGATTAAATCAGGAGGAATTGAGTAAGAAAAGTTAGAGTTTACTGTGTTGATTTAACAAAGATAAACTTTTCTAATAATTAGTAGGCACGAAAATGGGGATATTGACCTAATTAGTAAGGATATAGATATATGCATTGCCTAAAACTTAATTATTCATTTGGAGAAAAAAAGTCTTGGCCATATTGCTTTTCTTAAGAGATTATACAATTTATGTATACAGAATACTTATTGCTCTATTTTTAATGTTCTTGACAAGAGTAGGAAATTTCATCACTCTGGACTTCTTCATGTTTGTCGAGCCATTTATTCTGTTTATTTCTAACTGATTTCCAAATTTTGACTTAAGCTTTATTATAACATTTTCTCTCTTTCTCTAGGAAGAAAGCCCAGCTCTGTGTATGAGTCTTTGGGACAGTTCCACATGGAATATTTTATTACTTTTTTAGTATTATGTTTCCTCCACTAGACTGCTAGTTCCACCAAAGTGGGGAGAATTGCAGTTAATATTTTATTCTGAAATCCACTCTATCATGGTGGACTTTTAGTGAATGTTGCTGCTGGAATGACTGAAACCTGTAGCTTCCCAGTGACTGCTTTTTTTGTTTGTTTTAATTCAAGTCTCATCCTTCTGCATATTTTCTAAGAGTGGTGTGCAAGTTCTGACACCGTTCAAGATTTGATGAGGATCTTCTATCTCTGAACCCCTGAAAGCTTTCTATACCTAGAGTATTTATGACATAGAAGACATGCCAGGATAATGCACATTTATTATGTGAATGGGGCTTTAACCTCTGACCTCTTAACTATATTGGTTCTCTTTCAAATATACCACAACTGACTTCTTTCTACCCTTCAGGTCTTAGCTTAAATGCCATGGCCTCATGGAGCCCTTCCCAGCTCAACCCTATCCTCTGAAATTATTTTAATTCTGTTATTCTTAGTTTCAATGCTGCCTTTTTCTGTGGCAGAAAAAGTTTTCCAATAGCCATATGCTCCCTCACATGTCCCAGCTTCTCAGAGCAACTAGGTTGTGGCCATGTGACTACTCTCTACTGGATTGTGAGGGAAAGTGACTTTTTTTGAGCCATTTCTTGACTGAGAATGGCTAAAAGCTATTGTGCTCCCCTGCCGCTCTTTTTGTTGCAGTTATCATGGAAGCGAGGTGTTATGAATGATTGCAGATTTTAGGAAGGAGGCAAGTGGGATTCTTTTGGAGCTTTACATGAATAAGAATTAAGTATCCTTTCGTAAGTGACTCAGATTTCAGATTAAAACACACAGGCGCATGCACACACACACACACACACACACACATTTGATGACAACTATAAACCTACAGATCTAAGAAGCTCAACAAACTTTCAAGCCATACAATATGAAGAAAACTATACCAAAAACATCATAATCAACTTGTTCCAAAACAGTGTGATAGAAAAAATATTAAAAGTAGCGGGGGGAGCAGGGGGATTGCATTAACATATAGAGGAACACAAAGAAGAAAGACAGCAGATTTCTTTTTAGAAACAATGTAAGCTAGAAAACAAGCTAATAGCTTGAGCTTTAAAGTATTGAAAAGGGCAAAAAAACCCTGTCAATCATGAATTCTATACTCAGTGAAACTGTCTTTTAAAACAAAGGCAAGATAAAGTATTTTTTCAGAAATTTAGGGAGAGGAGAACCCAGACAGAGCTGAAAACAATCATCAGCAGACCCATAGTACAAAAAAAATGTTAAAGGAAGTCCTTTGGACAGAAGGAGGTGATAGCAGATGAAAATATATGTCTATCCAAAGGAATGAAGAGCACTGGAAATGGTAGCTACGTGAGTAAATACATATCATATTTTTCTTATCATTCAAATCATCTTAGAATTGATATTTAACCAAAAGCAAAAACCATGTAATATGTGGTTTGTAACATAAATAAAACTAAAATGTACAACAATAGCATAAAAGTTGGGAGAGAATGGTAGGATATTAATGTTAGATTTTTATACTGTATGGAATGAGATAAATTAAAAGTATATATAATAGAACCACAAGTGACCCTAAAAAAAAACACAATAAAGTGTTACAGCTAGTGAACCAATTAAGGAAATAAAATGAAATCACTAAAAATACTTAATTATTCTAAAGGAAAGAAGAAAAAGGGGGAAAAGACAATAGTGAAATCACATATAAAGATGATAATTTTAATCACATAAAGTATAATGTTGCTAGTAACCCACTAAAATGTTAGAGGTTGTCAGATTGGATAAAAACAAGAGCCAACTGTATACTGCATGTGAAAAACACACTTCAAGTATAAAGACACAGAGCGGTTATTAGCAAGGTTGGAAAAGATATACCATGCTAACACCAATTAAAAGAAAATTAGAATGGTTATGTTAATATCAGACAAATTGTATTTTAGAGCAATGAATATTATCAGGGATTAAAAAGGTCATGCCACAGTAATAAAGGGATCCATTTATCAAAAAGAAATAACAATCTTTTTTTTTTTTTGAAGAGTTTATTTTATTTGACAGACACAGCGAGAGAGGGAACACAAGCAAGGGGAGTTGGAGAGGGAGAAGCAGGCTTCCCTGCGAGCAGCGAACCTGATGCAGGGCTCGATCCCAGGACCCTGGGATCATGACCTGAGCTGTAGGCAGATGCTTAATGACTGAGCCACCCAGGCACCCCAGAAATAACAATTTTAATCACTTACATACCTAAGAAGAAAGCTACAATAAAAAAACTAATAGAATTGTAAGAAAAATAGACAAATCCAAAATTATAATCATAGATTTCAATACCTGTTTCTCAATAATTGAGAAAACAGAAAATCTATAAGGATTTCAATTTGACCTAATTGACATTTGTAGACCACTATCCCAGCAAACAACAGAATACACATTTTTTTCTTAGGTTTACATAGAACATATACCAAGAAATAATGTACTCTAGACCATAAAACAAATCTCAAATATAAAAAGATTCATGTTGCCCAAAGTGTTTTCCCTGCCTGCAATGGAATTAAATTAAAAATAACTAATAGAAAAATATCTGGAAATTTCCAAATACTTAGAAACTAAATAACCCTTCTAAATAACCCGTGCATTGAATAAAAAATAGGGAAGTTAGAAATTATTTTTAACTTTTTATGAATACACAGCATATCGAAATTTATGGTATGCTGTAAAGTAGTACATGGAGGAAATATATAGTACCTGTATACTTAATAATACCTACCTTAGAAAAGAAGAAAGATCCCAAATCAACCTCAGTTTCTGCCTTAAGATACTAGAAGAAAAGAGCAAGTTAAAGACAAAGGAAAGACAAGAAAGAAAATAATAAAGATCAAAGCAAAAATTAATAAAATAGAAAACAAATAGTGAAGAAAATGAATGAAACAAAAGGTAAATTGATCAAGGGGAAAAAAGATACAAATTACCAATATCAGGAATGAGAGAGGTGACATCACACAGATTCCAAGGCAATTAAAAGGATAAAAGGGAATATTTTGAACAACTTTATGCCAAGTAATTTGACAACTTAGATGAAGTGACCAACTTTCTTGAAAGACACACTGCCAAGGCCCATTCAAGAAGTAGGTAAAGTGGGGCACCTGGGTGGCTCAAAAGTTCCTTAGGCATCTGTCTTTGGCTTGGGTGGTGATCCCAGCGTCCTGGGATCCGACGCCATATCGGGTTCCCTGCCAGAGGGGAGCCTGCTTCTCCCTCTCTAGCACCCCCTTCTTTGTGTTCCTTCTCTTGCTATCTCTCTCTGTCATAAATAAATAAAATCTTTTTTTAAAAAGTAGATAATATGATTAATTCTATTAAAAAGTTGACTTTGTAGTTAAAATTAATTCCACAAAGAAAGTTCCATATCCAGTTGACTTCACTGGTGAATTCTATGAAATATTTAAGGAAAAAATAATGCTAAAAAGGAAGGAATACTCCCGAACTCATTATGTGAGGCCACTATTACCCTGATACCAAAAACCAGGCAAAGGCATTACAAGAAAGGAAAGCCATAGACCGGTATCCTTTATGAACATAAATGTAAAAGATATTAACAAAATCTAGCAATACATAAAGAGGATCATTCCTTATGACCAAAGGGGTTTTATTCCAGGAATGCAACATTACTTTAAAATTGGGAAATCAAACGTATTTAATCACATTAACAAACTAAATATGAAAAATCATATGATCATCTCAATAGATACAGATAAAATATTTGGTAAGATTTATCATTGATTTCTGATAAAAGACCATCATAAAACTAATAATAAAAGGGAATGTCCTCGGGGTGCCTGGGTGGCTCAGTGAGTTAAAGCCTCTGCCTTCGGCTCAGATCATGATCTCAGGGTCCTGGGATTGAGCCCTGCATCGGGCTCTCTGCTCATCAGGGAGCCTGCTTCCCTTCCTCTCACTGCCTGCCTCTCTGCCTACTTGTGATCTCTGTCTGTCAAATAAATAAAAATAAAATCTTAAAAAAAAAAAAAAGGGAATGTCCTCGAACTGATTAAGGGGCATGTGTGATCAGGAAGAAGTCAAGGATGACTATTTAACATTGTACTCGAAATTCTAAGCAGCACAATAAGGCAAGAAGAAGAAAAAAAGCAGATAATACGACTGTCTATGTGTAAAATCCATTGGAATCTAGAAAAAAAAGGACTACTAATACTACTAATAAGTGATTTTAGCAAAGTTGAAAGATACAAGATTAATATGGAAAATGCAACTGACTTTTTGTGTATTAGCATCAAATGAAATGAAAAAAATTTAAATAACATCAAAAAATGAAATCATTAAGCATAAATTTGACAAAAGATGAGAAAAACCTGTACATCAAAAGCTAGAACATTCCTAAGAGAAATGAAATAAAACCTAAACAAATGGATCAATACATTATGTTCATAGACTGGAAGACTAAATGTTGTTAAAATGTCAGTTACTTCTACATAGATTTGTATATTCAAGGCAATCTCAATCAAAATCCCATCATACTTTTTTGTAGCAGTAGACAATCAGAGTGTCAAATTCATATGGAAATATGAAATACTTAGAATAGCTGAAACAACTTTGAAGATGAGTAACATGGTTGGAAGATTATTAACACTACCCAATTTGAAAATTAATCAAAAATCTTAAAAGGTACAGGGACGCCTGGGTGGCTCAGTTGGTTGAGTGGCTGCCTTCGGCTCGGGTCATGATCCCAGCGTCCTGGGATCGAGTCCCACATCGGGCTCCTTGCTCGGCAGGGAGCCTGCTTCTCCCTCTGCCTCTGCCTGCCTCTCTGTCTGCCTGTGCTCGCTCTCTCTCTCTCTCTCTCTCTCTCTAAAACTAATAAATAAATAAAATCTTTAAAAAATTTTTAAAAAAATCTTAAAAGGTACATACCTCCAGTTACAAAATAAGTCATGGGCATATGATGTGTAGCGTGTACTAAAATTAATAATACTATATTGCATATATGAAAGTTACTTAAAGTAGATCTTAAAAAGTTCTCATCATAAGAAAAAAAAGTAACTGTATAATGATAGATTTTAACTAGATTTGTTGTGGTGATCATTTTGCAATAAATGCAAATATCAAATCATGTTGTATACCTGAAACTAATATAATGTTAGAGTTTAATTATACCTTAATAGAAACAAATTTTAAAATAGACCATAAAGAGAAAATATTTGCAAGGCATATATCTGACAACATAGGAATATACAGAATATATGAAGAGCTCTCAACTATCACTGTCAAGAAAATAAAAACAACCCAACTGAGCAAAGCCAACTTCTAGCCAGAATAATGTAAGTCCTTTTGTCCTTACAACAAGAAAAAGCTGACTAAACTGAAAATCAGTTCTTTTCTTGACTATCAGAGAACTGAGAGTGTAGGGCAAACCACCATCCCAAAATCTGGAGAGAGGTGAATACAGAATCACAACCAAGATCTACTGACATCAAACAGAAGCTACTGGGGCTATACACTGATATCTTAAAGTGACTCTTAAATGGAATTTTGATGAGCTTTTGGAGGCCAAAGTATGCTAGTATAAGAGTGAGAAACTCCTGAGCCCATAGTTTTGGGTGTGGCAGCAAAAAAATCACAAGGTGTGACAAAGGCAAATGAAAACAGTCTGAAGGGACAAAACAAGCATCAGAACCAGATTCACATATGACACAGATTTTGGAATTATTGGACAGGGAATTTAAAATAACTGTGATTCATATATTAAGGGGTCAAATGGAAAGAGTAGATAGCATGCAAGAACAGATGGGCAAGGAAATTAGAGAGATGGAAACTCTGAGTCAAAAAGAAATTCTAGAAATCAAAGCTACTCTAACAGAAGAATGCTTTGATGGGCCCAGTTGTAGACTGGACAGGCCAAGGATAATATGCTTGAGAACATACCAGGGGAAACTTCTCAAACTGAAATGCAAAGAAATTTTTTAAAAGGGGGGGAGGGGAACCCCAGAGCATCCAAGAATTGTAGGACTTTTTTTTTTTTTAAGATTTTATTTATTTGACAGAGAGAGATCACAAGTAGGCAGAGAGACAGGCAGAGAGAGAGAGGGAAGCAGGCTCCCTGCTGAGCAGAGAAGAAAGCCTGATGCGGGGCTCGATCCCAGGACCCTGAGATCATGACCAGAGCTGAAGGCAGCGGCTCAACCCACTGAGCCACCCAGGTGCCCCAAATTGTAGGACATTTTCAAAAGATATAGCACTCATGCAACTGGAATACCAAGAGAAGAGAGAAACAGAGCAAAAGAAAGATTTGAGGTAATAATGGCTGAGACTTTCCAAAATTAAAGATAGACACCAAACCTAGAGAACACCAAGCAGGATAAATACCAAAAATGGTCAAAACATTTGAACAGACACTTCACCACAGAAGAAATAATTACATGAATAGATACTCAATATAAGTAGTTATTAGGGAAATTCATGTGGAAACTGTAATAAGATACTATTAAACTATTTGAAGGGGCAGGGGGTGGGAAGTTGGGTGAGTGTTGTGGTGGGTATTAAGGAGGGCATGTATTGCATGAAGCACTGGGTGTGGTACATAAACAATTCTGGTACATTGAAAATAAACAAACAAACAAACAAACTATTAAACAGTTAAAATGATGGAAATGAGAAAGCTACTGACCATACCATATATTGGTGAGGAGGTGCTGCTGATAGGAATGCAAAATAGTTCCCTTTGAAAATAATTTGGTCATGTCTTAGAAAGTTAAATGTATATCCATTATATGGTGGAGCCATCTCATGTCTACGTATTTACCTAAAAGAAAAGCAAACACGTATTTTTTTTTACAGCAAACACATATTAATATGGAGACTTTATATGCATGTTCATAGAAGCTTTATTTCCTTACAATTCTGGAGGCTAAAATCTGAAATCAGTACTAGCATGGTCAGAGTTGGTGAGAGCTCTGTTCCTGGCGTTTAGACCGTCCTCTTTTTTTCTTCTGTATCCTCACAAGGTGGAGAAAGAAAGCAAACTCTCTCTTACCTCTTTTTATAAGGGCACCAATTCCATCCTGAGGGTTCTCCTGCTGACCTCATCTAAACCTAATTACTTCCCAAAGGCCCCAACTCCAAATACTATTACATTAGGATTTGGGGCTTCAACATATATATTCTGGAGGGATATAACAAGTGGTTGCTGGTGGTTGGAGGTTAGGGGACAGGAAAGAGGGGTTTGAGGAAATTCCAGAGTGGTGAATGTGCTCACTGATTGTGGTGATGGTTTTCACAGATATATACATATATCAAAGCTTATCAAATTACACACTTTAAATATACATAGTCTATTCAAATATTCTTAAATAAAGCAATGGTTTAAAAAAGCAGGTCTTTTAGGTATACAAATAAATGCAATAAAACTATGTAGAAAGGAAGTCAAGGGAATGATAAGCACAGAATGTAGAATGAAGTTCCCATTATGTTGGAGCAGGAAAAGGGATGGCTTAGTGGATGTATTGTGTGCTTGAATAGAGATGACTGTCAAGGCCATAACTTCTGTTTTGGGTGGTGGATTTGCATATGCCTAGCTTATTATGAAAAATAATTAATTATTTAAAATCAGACCATGCTTGAACCAATATTGAAGAAGTTGTGTCACAAGCCATGAATTATGATGTAACCAATTTCTGTATTTGAGGTTCACTCAAAGAAAAAGAGGCCAGATTTCAGAGTATTTTGTTCAGGTCGTTTGTGACATCATTTGAGTGTTTACATAGAAACAAAGCCATCCCTGTGATACCAGATTCTCACTTTAAAAAAAAAATTTTTTTTCTAACAGGTAACATTTTAATCAAAGAAATTATATGCAAGGTGAACAAAGTAGAAGACAATTCTCCTGCATGTGGTTATGTTAACCAAGTGGGTGGCAGCACTGAGCAGTGATTTTTTTTTTTTAAGCCTAATGGTTTATAGTGGAAGCCAAGTAAATTATTTTGATATGATTTGCATATTAGTAGGACTGGTTGGTCCCGGTAGCCACGTATGTATCTCCCTATTTATTCCCAGGTGGAAGCCATCCCAAGGTCACTGAGATCTATAGAATTACCTGTTTTTGAGCACTTGCTCTCATAAACAGGTTACATCATGTAACTCAAAATGCCTGACTATTCAAAGTATCTTCAAGATCCAGAATTACCTGGAACCACTGTGATTACTTCTTTTCGTTTTCACCTTTTTTTTTTCGTTTTCCCTTACCATGGTGTTCTAATTTATTTTTTGAGTGCATTCTGCATTGATAAAGAATTTACCAAAATCAAAAGGCCCTTTGAAACATCTGAATATTTCTTTGTAGAAAGTTTTTTAAAAGATCTGTTTGTATCATTGCCTTCTGACCCTCTTTATTCATTTACCAGTTCAAACAAGATGTACTGATCTGCATATAACTCTGTGCCAGGCACTAGGGGAAAGAGGTAGTTAGGACACGGGTGAGACCAACTGCTCTTGAAAAGTTTGCAGGCGAGGTCCCCCAAATACAACATCTCTTCTTTTCCCTTGTGTGTTAGAGAAGCTCATCAGAACAGACATGCTCCCTCATCTGAGTGTTCTCCTCTGTAGAATACACACTGCTTGGAGTGTAGTACCTCTGACGGAAGTCACTGTGTCTAGTGCATAGGAAACCAAGAGCTTAAACCAGGGCAACTTTTGGATCTCCATATACTCTTTAGGTCACTTAAGAGAATTATGAAGGGCAAAGGCAGCAACCTTTGTGTTATGTATAGGTTCCCACTTCCCATCAATTTGATTTTTTCACAGCCTTTAAAATAGGTCGGCCTAGGAATGCCTGTGAATTTTCTGTGGCTGTAGAAGAAAGAGACTAAGGAAGGGTGGAGGGCCAGCCAGGACCACCCCCTTTCTGGCCTAGACAACACCTCCCACTCCACCTGCAAGCTCTACAAATTCGCATATTTGGGGGTGGAGTGGCAGAATGAGATTAGACTCACTTCCCATTATTTTTTTGTCCCCTCGCTCCACTCCTCAATAATGAAACAGCTCTTAAATGATGTTGGGCAAGTAGTTAGCACCTGATCAGTATTTTCTGTCTCGAAACCTTGATGTGGAACCCAAAGGATTTAAATATTACTTATTGGCTTGAGAGCAGGAAACATAGCTTCCAAAAGTATCTCCCCTATTTACTCCTACAAAATAATTAACTCATTAAGAGACGATAGCTAAATAATTTGATTAGGAGGACATTTATTCCATTAGAATGTAGGCTCCAGGGGGTAAAAATTTTGTCTGTTTAGTTCGCTATGTATCCTAAATCTTCAGAACAATATTGGGCACATGGTAGACACCCAGTAAATATTTGTTGAGTGAATAATTGTTCCAATTTTAGTATATGTGCTGCAGAAGCGAGCACTTGTTGAGTGAATAAATGAGCATTTTCAAGGGCCTATATTCATCTTCAGAGTGTGGACTTTATCTTTAAGCATAAAACTTTACCTTAAAATTCTGACTTTTCAAGTCCTGAAAGGAAGACATCAATAAAGAACAGACAAACATGAATCTTTTCCCTCAGCTTTATATTGGAAGACGTATAAAAATGCCAGTTACTTAACAATGTTGATGCAAAGATACTGACAAATAAAGATTTTAATGAAAGCGACCTTTGGTTTTTCATTATATTTTTATTTTTTTTAAAGATTTTATTTATTTGACAGACAGAGATCACAAGTAGGCAGAGAGGCAGTCAGAGACAGAGGAGGAAGCAGGCTCCCCGCTGAGTAGATAGCCTGATGTGGGGCTCGATCCCAGGACCCTGGGATCATGACCTGAGCCGAAAGCAGAGGCTTTAACCCACTGAGCCACCCAGGCGCCCCTTTCATTATATTTTTAAAGGATGGATGTCAGAGGTTGTAGAAGGATCAGACATCTTTTCCTTATGGTGGCCTATTCTGATTGTAACTGGTTGTCCCCTGATTTTGTCTAGTTTCTTTCTATGAGTCAATAATAATAGTAATCATTTATGCAACAAATGTTTATTGAGTCCCTCTTGTCACAGGCACTGTTCTTTGTGGTAGGATTATATCAGGGGAAGAAAGACAAAAAGACAAAAATTTCTATCCTCGTGGAGTAGCAGGAGAGATGGACCATGGAAAATAAATATAATATCTGTTTATATTTATTAGAAGTTGCTGTGCTGTGAGAAAAAGAGGAGAGCATAGTAAAGGGGATCAAGATGTTAGGGAATGGTTTTATTTTTGTTTCTTCAACGTTTTATTATGAAAAACTTCAAATGTACACAAGAGTTAAAAGGATGGTACAGAGAACACCCATATAATCTCAACCGAGATTCCATAATTGTTAACAAGTTGCTATTTTGCTTTGTCACATATCTACCCATTTGTTCATTCATCAACCGATCTTGTTTTTGAAGCATTTAAAGGTAAGAGCACACAATGTGTCCCTAAAATTTCAGTGTGCATTAACTACAGATCAATATGCATGTTTTTAGGTGAAATTTATGTTGCATTGAAATGCACACATCTTAAGCGTACTATTTCTTAAGTTTTAAAAAATGTAAACTCTCGGGGCGCCTGGGTGGCTCAGTGGGTTAAAGCCTCTGCCTTCGGCTCAGATCGTGATCCCAGAGTCCTGGGATCGAGCCCCACATCGGGCTCTCTGCTCAGCGGGGAGCCTGCTTCCTCCTCTCTCTCTCTGCCTGCCTCTCCCCCTACTTGAGATCTCTATTAAATAAATAAGTGAAATCTTTAAAAAAAAAGGTAAACTCTCATGTAACTTAAACCCCTATCAGAATAACAAGTGTTTTGTTTTGTTTTCTTATGAATTGAGAGTTTTCTCATGTTCTTTTCCAGTCAGTCCCTGTACCCTCCCTTCATCCTTATTCCTAGGGAACCGCTGGTCTGTTGTGTTTGTTTTCTTTTTTTTCCCCACGTGCATGTTGCCCTTTGAATACCTTCCTTTGCAGAATGCCTGCTTGTGTATTAAACTCATTTTAAAAAACTGACTTATTTTCTTTTTAAGATTTAGTTTTGAGAGTTCTTTATATATCTGGATACAAGTTCTTTGTCAGGTAAGGGTTTTGCAAATATTTTCTCCCAGCCCTCGGCTTGGTGTTTGTTTTGTTAATGGTGTCTTTTCATGGGCATAAGATTTTAATGTTTCTGAAGTTGAATTGATCAGTTTTTTCCTTTTGTGCTTTACATTTTGTATTCTAAGAAAACTTTGCCTGTATCTAGCACACAAATTAAAGTTTTCACCCAGAAACTACTCAGTTTTAGCTTTTATGTTTAGATTTATAATCCATTTCTAATAAAATGTAGAGATTGCGATTCAGTTCCCCTCTGCCCCCCAATATGGCTATCAAGTTGTTCAAGTACTTTTTGTTGAAAAGATTTTCCTTCCTCCACTGAATTGCTTTAGCATCTTTGTAAAAAATCAGATGACGGTGTAAGTGTGAATCTAAAGCTGGGCTCTTGGTTCTGTTCCACTGATGTATATGCCCATGCCTACACCGTACCACGCCATCCTGATCACTGCGCCTGTGTAGCGAGTCTTGAAGTCAGGGATTGTGAGTCCTCTAACTTCACTCACTTTCAAGATTACTTTGGATTTTCCTGTGCCTGTTCATATAAATTTTAGAATCGATCAGCATCTACCAAAAAACCTCAGAATTATGATTGAGATTACATTCACCCTATTGATCAATTTGGAAGAATTGACAACACTGTTGAATCTTTCAGTCCATGAACACAGCATTCCGTCCACTTACTTAGGTCATCTGTCAGTGATGTTTTCTAGTTCTCATTGTAGAGGTCACTCTCAAACTTTAAAAATTTACTCCTAAGTGTGTTATGATTGGTAAACTGTTGTAAGATGTATTTTTAACATTTCATTTTCAAGTAGTCACTCCTTATATATGGAAATACAGTAGATTTTTTTAAAAAAGACTTTATTTATTTATTTGTCAGAGAGAGAGAGAGACAGGGCACAAGTGGGAGGAGCAGCAGGCAGAGGGAGAAGCAGATGCCCCCATGAGCAAGGAGCCCAATGCGGGACTCAATCCTGGGACCCTGGGATCATGACCTGAGCTGAAGGCAGAGGCTTCACCAACTGAGCCATCCATGTGTCCCAAAAATTGATTCTTTGTATTGATTTTGACTTTGTACTCTGTGGTCTTGCAAAATCTACTTTATCAGTTCTTTTATTGTTTTTTAAATTTTTTAGGATATTCTGCGTTAATAACCATGCCGTCTGTGGCTAGGGTGTTTCGGTTCTTCCTTTTTGATCTTAGGCCTCTTTTTTCTTTTCCTTGTATTATCACATTACCTAAGATCTCCAGTAAAACACTGGATAGAAATGGTGGGACTAGACACTCTTGTCTTCTTTTCTTGAGGAGAAAGATTCAGTATTCCGTTACTAAGTATAATGTTAGCTTTACGTTTTGTTGGTTTTTTTCTTTTTTTTTTTTAAGATTTTATTTATTTATTTGAGAGAGAGAGAGCACAAGGGAGAGAAAGAGACCAGGGGGAGGGGGAGGGGGAGAGGCAGACTCCCAACTGAGCAGGGAGCCCAATGAGGGACTTAATGCCAGGACTCTAGCATCATGTCCTGAGCCAAAGGTAGATGCTTTACTGACTGAGCCACCCAGGCACCCTGTAAGTTTTTTTGTAAATGCCTGTCACATTGAGGACTTCATGTTTTGCTTTGCCTTTGCTGAACCACAGGTGCAATCTCTGTGTAGTTCTCTGAGCCTTGATGGGCTTCTTAGAGTTTTTCTCATGTGTGTGTTGTTCAGGGGTAAGAGAATTGGGCAGAATTTATAGATAACACTTTGAGGCTCTACTCTGTGCCTTTCTCCTTTTCTGGATATATCCCTTCAATTTTCAGATGCTGTGATAGCTTCAAACTTTGTGCCTTGATTCCTTAAGCACGTAGGACCACAGATGTCTATCCAAGTTCTAGCTGTCCTGTGTCTAGGAAAGCCTCCAAAATGGGAAACTCTCTGAGTGCCATTCCTGTCTTTCAGATGCCCAGATCTGTCTGTGTCTAGTGACTCTCCAGTGTTTTCTGGATAACTTTTTTTTAAATAGTAGCAATAGGGCTATACTTTGAAATGCATCTTGTGGTGCACCTAGGTGGCTCAGTCATTAAGCGTCTGCATCAACAACTGTTGATTGTTCACAAAGATCCAACTTCTGTATGAACATAATTCAGATTACTACTGGTGTATATGGAAGAGACTTCGGAATTTCATGCTGGCAAATTGGATTTAAAGTAAAATGGCGGTAGTATCGCATTTAGAATACAGAAGATCTGAGGTACAAGGCATAGCTCTTTGAGAACAATTTGAACTTGGGCTTTGATAATGTTCTTAAAAATTATATCTAAATGGCATCCATTGTGTGATGAACAAAGAAACTTTTATGTAGCAAATAATACCTTTATTTCGGTATGTTAGGCACATGGGCTAATTGTAGGGCTTGGGGGAAGCTTTATTACTTCTACTTATTACTTTTCAAATTGAAATGATGATTTGGCTTTTCCTATCTCTTTGGATTAGTTTGTTACTCTTATTATTTTTTTCCCTTCCAAATAGAAAACCAGAATGGTATTTTTGGATATCAGTGTGCTGGTGCTTCAGACAAAGGAGGTGTGTGTGTGTG
>RCUC01139369.1:0-50183 GCA_003697995.1 Taxidea taxus jeffersonii
TGTATCACATTGATTGATTTGCGGATGTTGAACCAACCCTGCTGCCCTGGAATAAATCCCACTTGGTCGTGGTGAATAATCCTTTTAATGTACTGTTGGATCCTATTGGCTAGTATTTTGGTGAGAATTTTCGCATCTATGTTCATCAAGGATATTGGTCTGTAATTCTCTTTTTTGATGGGATCCTTGTCTGGTTTGGGGATCAAGGTGATGCTGGCCTCATAAAATGAGTTTGGAAGTTTTCCTTCCATTTCTATTTTTTGGAACAGTTTCAGGAGAATAGGAATTAATTCTTCTTTAAATGTTTGGTAGAATTCCCCTGGGAAGCCATCTGGCCCTGGGCTTTTGTTTGTTTGGAGATTTTTGATGACTGGTTCAATCTCCTTACTGGTTATGGGCCTACTCAGGTTTTCTATTCCTTCCTGGTTCAGTTTTGGCAGTTTATATGTCTCTAGGAAAGCATCCATTTCTTCCAGATTGTCGAATTTGTTGGCATAGAGTTGTTCATAATATGTTCTTATGATTGTTTGTATTTCTTTGGTGTTGGTTGTGATCTCTCCTCTTTCATTCATGATTTTATTTATTTGGGTCCTTTCTCTTTTCTTTTGGATAAGTCTGGCCAGGGGTTTATCAATCTTATTAATTCTTTCAAAGAACCAGCTCCTAGTTTCATTGATTTGTTCTATTGTTTTTTTGGTTTCTATTTCATTGATTTCTGCTTTGATCTTTATTATTTCTCTTCTCCTGCTGGGTTTAGGCTTTCTTTGTTGTTCTCTCTCGAGTTCCTTAAGGTGTAGGGTTAGGTTGTGTATTTGAGACCTTTCCTGTTTCTTGAGATAGGCTTGTATCACTATATATTTTCCTCTCAGGACCGCCTTTGTTGTGTCCCACAGATTTTG
Source organism: Taxidea taxus jeffersonii (assembly GCA_003697995.1). NCBI lineage: Eukaryota > Metazoa > Chordata > Mammalia > Carnivora > Mustelidae > Taxidea > Taxidea taxus. The sequence continues at coordinate 900 of RCUC01139369.1, forward strand.
GACCGTTGTGTTTTCATTATCATTTGTTTCCATGTTTTTTTTTCAATTCTTCTTTAATTTCCTGGTTGACCCATTCATTTTTTAGAAGGATGCTGTTGAGTCTCCATGTATTTGTGCTCTTTCCAAATTTCCTCTTGTGATTGAGTTCTAGCTTCAGAGCATTGTGGTCTGAAAATATGCAGGGAATGATCCCAATCTTTTGATACCGGTTGAGACCTGATTTATGACCCAGGATGTGATCTATTCTGGAGAATGTTCCATGGGCACTAGAGAAGAATGTGTATTCTGTTGCTTTGGGATGGAATGTTCTGAATATATCTGTGATGTCCATCTGCTCCAGTGTGTCATTTAAGACCTTTATTTCCTTGTTGATCTTTTGCTTGGATGATCTGTCCATTTCAGTGAGGGGTGTATTAAAGTCTCCAACTATTATTGTATTCTTGTCAATGTGTTTCTTTGATTTTGTTATTAATTGGTTTATATAGTTGGCTGCTCCCATGTTAGGGGCATAGATATTTAAAATTGTTAGATCTTCTTGTTGGACAGACCCTTTGAGTATGATGTAGTGTCCTTCCTCATCTCTTATTATAGTCTTTGGCTTAAAATCTAATTGATCTGATGTAAGGATTGCCACCCCAGCTTTCTTCTGATGTCCATTAGCATGGTAAATTGTTTTCCACCCCCTCACTTTCAATATGGAGGTGTCTTCAGGTCTAAAATGAGTTTCTTGTAGGCAGCATATTGATGGGTTTTGTTTTTTTATCCATTCTGAAACCCTGTGTCTTTTGATTGGGGCATTTAGCCCATTTACATTCAGGGTAACTATTGAGAGATATGAATTTAGTGCCATTGTATTGCCTGTATTGTGATTGGTACTGTATAATGTCTCTGTTCCTTTCTGGTAATACTTTTAGGGTCTCTCTTTGCTTAGAGGACCCCTTTCAATATTTCCTGTAGAGCTGGTTTGGTGTTTACAAACTCCTTCAGTTTTTGTTTGTCCTGGAAGCTTTTTATCTCTCCTTCTGTTTTCAGTGATAACCTAGCTGGATAAAGTATTCTTGGCTGCATGTTTTTCTCGTTTAGTGCTCTGAATATATCATGCCAGTTCTTTCTGGCCTGCCAGGTCTCTGTGGATAAGTCTGCTGCCAATCTAATATTTTTACCATTGTATGTTACAGACTTCTTGCCTGTGCTGCTTTCAGGATTTTCTCTTTGTCGCTAAAACTTGTAAATTTTACTATTAGATGATGGGATGTGGACCTATTCCTATTGATTTTGAGGGGTGTTCTCTGCACCTCCTGGATTTTGATGCTTGTTCCCCTTGCTATATTAGGGAAATTCTCTACAATAATCCTCTCCAGTATACCTTCTGCTCCTATTTCTCTTTCTTCTTCTTCTGGAATCCCAATTATTCTAATGTTGTTTCGTCTTATGGCATCACTTATCTCTCGAATTCTCCCCTCGTGGTCCAGTAGTTGTTTGTCTCTCTTTTGCTCAGCTTCTTTATTCTCTGTCATTTGGTCTTCTATATCACTAATTCTGTCTTCTGCCTCATTTATCCTAGCAGTAAGAGCCTCCATTTTTTATTGCACCTCATTAATAGCTTTTTTTATTTCAACTTGATTAGACTTTATTTCTTTTATTTCTCCAGAAAGGGTTTTTATTTCTCCTGACAGGGTTTCTCTAATATCTTCCATGCCTTTTTCGAGCCCGGCTAGAACCTTGAGAATCGTCATCCTGAATTCCAGATCTGACATATCACCAATGTCTGTATTGATTAGGTCCCTAGCCTTCGGTCCTGTCTCCTGCTCTTTTTTTTTGTGGTGAGTTTTTCTGCCTTGTCATTTTGTCCAGATAGGAATCCGCTGTTCTCCTTGTTAAGTGAACTTGATCTTGGCTGGATTTCTTGTTGATCTTCTGGGGGAGGGGCCTGTTGTAGTGATTCTCAAGTGTCTTTGCCCCAGGCGGAGTTGCACCGCCCTTACCAGGGCCCGGGCTAAGTAATCCCCTCAGGTTCGCTTTCGGGAGCTTTTGTTCCCTGAACGCTTTCCGTAGAGTTCCGGAGGACGGGAATGACAATGGCGGCCTCCCAGTCTCCGGTTCGGAGGACCCAAGAGCTAGGGGCCCCAGTCTTCAGTGCGCCTTCAGAGAAAAGCGTTTAATCCCTCCGGTCTCCCCAGCCCCGTTTGCACCTGGAGACCGCGCGCGCCCGGAAACCGCGCTCAGAGAAAATCGTGGGTAAGCAGTCCCGTCTCACTGGCCTCTGGGAGCTCGGAGCTCACCCAGCCTGTGACCAAGCGTCTCTGTCTCTGGCAGAGTCCCACCTGGAGTCTCCGAACCCCGTAGATCCCTGAGCTCTCCCGGGTCGGAGTCTCCCCGGATCTTGTGGGGACCCTCGCACAGAGCACCGGTCCGTGTCACAGACCACTAGGAAATCTCGGCTCTGTCTCCGCAGCCGACTTCCCCGCTCTAATACCTGTGAGCTCTGCGACACTCAGACACCCCCGATCCTTCTGTGACCCCGCGGGACCTGAGTCCACGTTGTCCCCACGAGGTCTTCACCCCAGTTTAGCTTCTGGAGCGATGTCCCTCCGTGGAGCCGACTTTTAGAAGTCCTGATTTTGTGCTCCGCCGCTTGCCGGGAGCCGGCCCCTCCCCCTGGGGTCTATCTTCCCGTCGCGTTGGATTCACTTCTCCGCTGGTCCTACCTTTTAGAAAGTGGTTGATTTTCTGTTTCTAGAATTGTTGTTTTTCTTCTCTTTGATCTCCTCTTGGATTCGTAGGTGTTCAGAATGGTTTGATAGGCGATCTAGCTGATCTCCTGCTGTCTGATGTCGTCTCAGCCTCCTACTTCTCCGCCATCTTGACTCCTCCCCCTCAGTATTTTTATTTTAAGTTACATATTCTTAAGTGGTGGTATCAATGTTTCAGTTTGGATTTTTTTTTTATGTGTGTTAAGTAACTGATAGTTTCGTTAAGTCATTCATTATCTCTCTTACGTTGTAGAAATAGTACCATATAGCTGAGTGTGATAAATTTGGGCTATTATTCATTCTTACAATCACCTTTTGCTTGGGGCCTATTTATGATCCTTCTTTTGTACCAATACCATCAAGGATGTAGAGTTCACTCTTATCATATGGGGTTCCTTAGTAGACAGCACACCTCAAACATACCTGAACAAGCTGATGCCTCATGGTGTCCCATCAGTGAAGCATACAGTCAGTGGGAGCACATTCTGGGCTCATGGGTGATGCAAAAATATGGCTGGGCTCTTTTACTGGCTTTCCATAGTTCGGCCATCCTCCCCCATCCCCCACCAGGAGATCTGGTGGGTGTTAGTTTGAACCAGAAAATTTAAAGTCATCAAAAAAAAAAAAAAGGAGTTAAGATTCATACCACTCAGGTAATTAGAATTCTAGAGAGATAAGAAGACTGAAAAAAACCTGTTTCTATAGTGCCAAACCCAAGTAGGGACTCTTAAATCAATTCAGGAATGTCATTCTTACAACTATCCTCTCTCTTTTTTAGGGATTGCATTCTTATAATTACAAAATACTTCTTTTGCATATCAATAATGAAACTCCAACATGTAGCTAATTAAGAAGTTTACGACTGCCCATGCCAATACAAAAGTTTACATGATTCAAGTTAGAAGAGGAAGAAGATTCCTAAAATATTTTAAAATTTTAATCTGTTTTCTGATTACTTTATGTGAATGTCACATGCCCAGAAGCTAAAAGAAAAGGGGCAGAAAAGAAGACAGTAAACATAAAGGACATAATCATCTATACTCTGTAAAATGTATGCCCTCAAGGGGTAGTTTACATGGAAATTTTGATTTGTAACTGGAAGGGGAGGCGTCTGGATATATTTGCATCATGTGGTCTCTGATTCTGCTAGAATGGGGGTAAGGAGAAAGTTAGAAAGCTAATAATATTTTTCAAGCAGATGAGCCTCAGGAAATATGACCAATAAAAATCCATTGCATTTTACATAGTTTTCAAGAAGCTCCCCGAAATAGTTCCTGCTTACCTTTCCAGTTTCGTGTCTCCCTCCATCCTTCCTAGCCTCTGTTCCAAGGATGTTGACCCATTTACAGATACATCTTTTGTTGCTTTGTATCTCCAAAACTTACCACTAGTCCTGGATCATACAAGGCACACAACAGATATTTGTTGAACTGGTGGCCAAACGAATGGAAAATTAGCCATTCCATAGACTGGATCTAATTTTTCTTTCTGATTCCCTTGTACTATGGAAGGCAGGATTGTTGCCATGGAAAGCACTAATAATAACTGGAAATGTGAGAAGTGCCATTTTCTGGGAAAATGAGGCCATGTCAAACCTTCTCAGTCTGGTCTCAGATTATTCCTCAACTTCCCATGAGAAGAGAGGGCCTTAGCATTGGAGACCAGTGATTCATAACAGAAGCTGAGATGCTCACTCACACTTTACTGTATTGGAACATCTATATTCTATGGAATATAGATGACATCGAATATATTCTATAGAATATAGGTGACAAAAAATGGGCTCACCAAATCCTAGTCTCACCAAATTATATTCGCACTAGAAAATTTTTATTGGTCTTATTTCCCAGGGGCTCTATGCCTAGAGAATGGGACTGCTCCATTCCTTTGCCGCCAGTTGGGGCAAATATGATGGACCGTGCACTAGAGTCCCCTACAGCATCAGGCTGATGCCACACCCTCAGACCTCAGCCTGAAATAACTCCCCCATTTGGCTTTCTCCCTTTAAAGTTCTGCCTCCCTTCCTCAGGACGGGTCCCCCCACAAGTACTTCCTTAATAAACCCTTCCCATTCAAATCCTCACCTCAGAGAGTGACTTCTGGAGAACCTGACCTTACAAGCGTGTTTACTCTGTGGGTGTATGAACATGTATAAAACGCAGCAACAATTCTCAAGGCCTTTTCAACCAAACTGAACGTGATTTGAAGGTCCATACGTGTTTCTCATTGCGAAGTAAACCTCCAGAAGTCTAGAAACAGCACGATGACATAGGTGTTCTTGGAATCCTGAGGACACGCCCTCTGTTTTTACAAAAAGCTGCCTGCCCTTGTGCATGGCAGTAGGTTTCACTGTTTGGCCTTGCCTCATAAATTAAACAAAAACAAGCATTATCAAATGTTTAGATTTACTGGAGCCTCTGGCTTCAAGGAGACTGATGAGTCATTCCTGACAAGCTCACAGGCAGACCCCTAGCTGTGTTCAGGCCATAACTTTGTGGCGGTGAGGTGGGTTCCCCTTGTTTTATCTTTAATCGAACAACACAAAGCAGTGCTGGCCACACCAACTGCAACAAGGAAAGAGTTAACTCCCAAATGACCACAGTCCAGATGGCAGCATGCAAGTTATCAGAGCCATTTCATCTTCCAGAAGATTTATCACTGCCGAAACCCAAGTCTTTCATGTGGTTTCTGCCACAATCCTTCCTGCACACTCCCTGAAGGAATCTGGAGTTCGCCGGATCCGGGCAACAAGCAGGCCCCGGGAGACAGAGGGTCCGCCAAGGAAAACCCCACAGTTTTCGCCATCAGGCAAAAGATAGGCGCCCTGGTGACAAGAATATTCAGAGTTCTTGGCGTGACTTCAGTCACCCACTGCTTTTTTCTCCTGTCCCCATTCTCAGCTCTTGCCAGATGCCTTCTTTTTAGCTACGACATGTTCTCCTCTCTCTCGGTTCTTCCCAGATGTTTGCCCACGCTCTGCTCCAAGAACTTCAGTTTCCCCCCTCAAAAGTTGTTCCTCAGGAATGATTTTCCTTCAGAAAGCCCAAGCATTGGTATGCTTGGAGCCTGGAAAAAGGGACTTGAAAGTGCTTCCTGGTTCCCGGGCGTGGGGACAGTGCGCTCCTGTCCTCATGCGCATGTCTTGTTCCGGACACCCTGAAATCAGGTTTAAGAGCTCATTCTCTATGGTCATGAGATTTTACAAAATGCTACAGACAATTGAATTTAGATGACACGACCACTTTATTTTCAATACAATGTATTTTTAGCTGAAGGAGATTTTCAGAGGAAAGCCATATCTTTTATGGGATATCATGCCTGCCAAAAGCAATTAAATAGTACATAGAGGCCTCGGAGGGGGCTCGAGTGTAATCTGGATATGGTTTGGGTACATGAATAAATACAAATTTGACAAAGCCTCCTCATATATGCGATGTAGCCTTAAACATACTACTTTTGAAAAAAAATGAGGTTATTCAAGTACTTTGATTTAAAATTGCTCCCAGCAGTGATTGACTTATAAATGTCCTTTGCCATGCTATTCCAAATAACTCTACAGATTACAGAGCATGGAACTACTGGGATAAAGGAGACTTTAATGATCTTATGTAAACCAGAAAGGCTTTATTTAAACTTTATATAGAGAGATATATTGTTTGGTCTAAGAACCTCTCATTTCAGACACCTGTCACTTAAATGACAGGATTTAAGAGAATGCATGGCATTCCTCGGGAACTGGACCACAGGTGAGAAGAAATAAAGAATTAATTTGCTGTTTCTGTAGTCAGTGTATTTCAAATATATTTCAGAACCATGCACATAGTGCTCATTCCTATTATACTCGTGATCTTAGGTCCATTTATATCATCAAGTCAGCCCACAGCCAAACCATTATGTACGTTGTCTTTCTCTGCATAACCAACTATCCCAAACTTAATGGCAAAAAACAACCACCCTTAGATTATGTTTATGAATTCTGTGGGTTGAAAATATGGAAAGGGCCCAGAAAAGCATGGGCATATGAGGGCTTTACGATGTCCGTGACCTCAGCAGGGAAGCCTGGAAGAGCCTAGCCCGAAGGGCTCAGTTCCAAGATTGCTTCTTTGCATCCCTGTCTGGCTCTGGGGCTGGGCTGCTCGGAGCTAGGTTCCCTGGGGTCTTGATCCAGATGCATTTTTTTTTTTAAAGATTTTATTTATTTATTTGATAGAGATCACAAGTAGGCAGAGAGGCAGGCAGAGAGAGAGAGGCGGAAACAGGTTCCCTGCTGAGCAGAGAGCCCGATGCGGGGCTCGATTCCAGAACCCTGGGATCATGATCTGAGCTGAAGGCAGAGGCTTTAACCCACTGAGCCACCCAGGTGCCCCTTGATCCAGATGCTTTATGTGGCTCCTCCATGTGCCATGACTTCTCACAGCATAGCCGATAGGATCCAAGAGGGAACACTGCAAACACAAGCATTCCCAGAGCAAAGGTTCCAAGAGAATCAGATGGAAGCTACTTGGCCTTTTCTGATCTAGTCTTGGAAGTCATACAGCATCATTTCTGCCATATGTAATGTGTAAAACCCTTGTAAGCCCACACAGATTCAAGGGGAGGAGTCAGTGAGTGATGCTTTTAAGAACTACCACTATTAGGATTTTGGCAAGAAGGGAAAAATATGAGCTGGGTTTTGAATCCTGATTCCTCCATTTCTAAACGGCTAATTAGGCAACTGACCTGACCTCTTCCTCACTGTACAAACACAGAGCCTGATCAACCATAGGTTGCTATAGGTAGGCACACATCCATGTTAGAGTGCATCAGTGTTCATAAACAGGTGGCTAGTTTTAATCCTCTTCCTTCTTTTCTTAGCTACCTTTACCTCCTTTCTCAGGCAGGATTGCCCTCAATCCCCCTGCCGTAATTCCATCAATATCTGCTCCCAAAGCCATCATTCAGAAAGTGGACTCTCCAGGGTGCTCCTCAGTGGCTCAGGGAAGAAATAGAGGGTGCCCATTGCAGTTGCCCCTTGCAGAGGCCACCAACTCCACCATGCCTAAGAGCCTGCCCCTCCCTTCTGGTTCTGTTAGAATTCCAACACTCCCTTCTTGTGACACCTGTGGGAGCCATTGACAGACATTCTTTAAGCCCTCAGGAATTTCCTTTTCCTTTAAAGAAAGTGAAATGGAATTCCAGATCAGGGACCCACGGGATGGAATTTTTCTGAAGTATGTGTTTCTGTTCTTTCTACTTCCCGTCCCCACCTGATGTCAAATCAATTGAGGAAAGGCATCCGGAGAAGGTAGAGGACACGTTCAGCCTGGCTTCCCTTTCTGCCTAAGTTCTCTGAGCACATTACCCAAATCTGCTCCAGGCGCCAGAGCAGTTTCATTCATTACTGGAGCCAAAGAACACAGAATACTCCAAATGGGGGAGTTGGTGGAGACAATATTGTATCCAGTTATGACAAAAGATGGGCATGTTGAGTTAGTTCTTCATTTATTGTCATCGTTCCAATTCTTTGGCCACCTCTCTGGTCTCCTTACTGTCACTCGTGGTCTCCTGAGATTCACCTTCATAAAAGTGTCAGAAATCCTTCCGGAAACAGCCAGGCCACACTGCTGTCCTACTCAGAACCTGTGATGGTTTCCTGTTATACTTGGAGTAACATCTAAGGTCCCTACAACGGCTTCCAAGACCATCCACAGCCAGCTCAAATATTTCTCAGACTTCCTTTCCCTCCTCTCAGGCAGGGCCAGTGGGGCTGCCATGTGCAGGTGCCCAGGCCCTGAGCTTTGAAGGGCCCCACACTTGGTTCAGCGTTCTGCTATTGCTATTTGGAAGGTTTTAATAATTTTTGAACCAGGGGCCCTGCATTTTCATTTTGCACTGGGCCTTCCAAATCATGTAGCGGCTCTCACTGCAGGCACACAAGCCTCCTCTGGTCTGCACATGGGCCAGGCACAAGGCCACTCGGGCTGCAGCCATAGGCCAGGTGCTACCCATTCCTGCTTCCAAGAAGATGCCCCGTGACCCATTCTCTCGGCTGTCTCTCTCCTTCACCCAGGTCTCCCGTCTCCCCACCACAGAAGCCTTCTGTGACCACCACATCCACATGGTCCCTGCCTCCCCACATGCTGAAGCCTTTCCACCTCAAAACACTCTCTCCACCCAAGTTATGGAGTATAGTCACTTAGATGCAGGTGTGTGTTGTCCCCATACAAGTTCCTCCAGAGCGAGGACCACTGGGTGTGGCCATTTCTTTGACCTTGAGGCCTAACACACTTGAGGGCACATAGCTATTCCTCAGTACATTTTTGTTAATTTATTCCTCACCAATACCACATATGCTGTCCATCACACCAGGAGCACATTTTAATTCTATGAATGCCATTGCGCGAAGAGTTCAGAGAACACATTCGGAATTACACCATTGTGTTTTCACTGTTTGTCACTCGGCTTTTCTCAGACAGCCACGCATTCCCATTAAGCTTAATCTCTCTGCCTTCTTTTCCCTTTCTCTCTGCTTTGCAATGACTCCAGCTCTGGGCCTCAAGCATTCGAGGTAGGAAGAAGTTAAAGGTAGTTTTCTGACTTTGGAGAGAGAAACAAGATAAGTCTTAGGAGGTATCAGAGTGATGCCCTAATTTACGCTGGACTGGACCATCTCAGCTGGAGGAGGTGGCAGCTGCCCCCTGTCCCGCCCCCTGACCCCAGTGCCTTGTCATACCCATACAGCAGGAGGGATGTCAAACCCAGAGGTGCCTTGGATATCAGCTGGGCCAAACTCATAAGATCTTATGCTCTCTCAGGGAGGAAAGAATGTTTCAGGTTAGAAATAGATAGGATGGAAGGGTGCAGGGGGGAAGGGGAGGAGAAATGGGGAAGGGAATGATAAAAGGTATACTTGAGTCCTTCTAGACCCTGACATGGAAAGTAATTTCTTGAGGTCGCAAAGCTGATTGCTTGTAGGCCAGGTATAAAAATTCAACATTTTTTACTTTCTCTCTAATATTAAGATATCCTTTAATTGAAAGAAATGCTGATTGGCATCTAAATTTCCAGTAGAGTCTGGTATCATTACCGTCTTCCATGTTCATTTTCAGTGACGTTTTCTACCATGGCTCACTGCACAGTCTTGGAGTCAAGGACTGTGGTATCTCTGTGCGTGGAGATTGGGGGCGCTGCGCACCAGGAAGACTGCAGAGGTCAGGTGTCATTGGGAAGCACAGCAGGGCCTTCAGCAAGGTAAGAGGGGAGCCCAGGTGTCTCATCCTAGGGGTGTCTTGGCAGAGTGGCAGTGATGTCACCTTTGCTGTACTCTTGTTTTCTCTGCACCTCAGGTGGACAGACATCTTAGGTTCTTGACCTACTCTCCTCATTGGTCCACACTTGCCCCTATGTGGTCTGTGTGTAGATGTGGTTTTAATAATTTGCATCAATTTGGGTGCCTGGTTGGCTCAGCTGTTAAGCGTCTGCCTTCAGCTCAGGTCATGATCTCAGGGTCCTGGGATTGAGCCCCACGTTGGGCTCCCAGCTTAGTGGAGAGCTTGCTTCGCCATCTCCCTCTGCCTGCTCCTCTGCCTACTTGTGTCCTCTATTTCTCTGTTAAATAAATAAATAAAATCTTTAAAAAAGAGACAGAGAGAGAAAGAAACTAGCTTGCTGGCCCATCCCAACCTCTTGGCTCCCTGAGCCCCAGACCAGCGCTGGGCACTCTCCTGAGTCCTCCGCTGCTTATTCCCTTTGCCTGCAACAAACTTCATTTCTACAATCGACGACATTCCTAGTGTGTTCTCAAAAGGCACAGTTTGGGTTGTTCTTATCTGTGGATAAAAGTATCCAGTTGTAGGTAATTTTCCAAGGACCAGCCCAGAGAGGGGAACTGATTGTGCGCCAGGACAGAATCCTTCTGCCTCGGGGGGTGGAGGGGCCCCAACCATTAGTTCGCTCTGGCCCTGAGCTGACCCACCAACGTGGAGAGGCCTGCTGGACCACTCCTCCCTCCGCAGAGGGAAGCTGACAACACCAGAACACACAAGCCTCTTCCTGGGTTTGCTTTTCTTCCAGTAGCCCACCTGCGCTCCGGGCAGGGCCTTCAGCCACCCACTTCGAGCGGCTGCTCTCTCCCCCACCTGTGCAAACACAGGGCTTCCTGTCACCACGTGGCCTGAGCCAGGCAGGGCTGGGCCCCGGAGCTTCACGTTTTTAATTTCCTAATGAGAACGATCGTAGGCCTGGAAAACAGCTGTTATCCCAGGGGCCACGACACAACGTAATTCAATTGCACCTTTATGATTTCTGTCTTGTCCTTCGCAATTTCCCACAAACCTGAAGCATGTTTCACTTCTCGCTTTCTGTCTCAGGGCGATCCCGGCCATTGGTCAGCAGAGAGACTCCTGCACCATGGAATGGCTCCACCCCACAGCCCCCCACGTCACTCCCCCCACAACTCTCAAGGGGAAATAAGAGGATATTGAGTTACGAAATCATGGCACTGAGGCTGTGGAGGACAGCCCTGTCATAGGTAGGGTCCCCTTCCCTGTCCTCTGTCACCACCTATAATTAGGTTATAATTATATTTATATATTTAACCACTATTAAAAACAAGAGGCTGGGGGTGCCTGCCTGGCTCTGTCAGTAGAGCACATGCCTCTTGATCCCAAGGTTGTGAGTTTGAGCCCCATGTTGGGTGCAGAGATTACTGAAAAATAAAATCTTTAATGGAAACAAAAAACCAAGTCTGATGTGTCATGATGAATCGAAAGAACAAAGACTCTGACTTCAGAAAACAAAGGAGCTCAAATCCCCTCTGTGTCGTTTGCTCGTTACATGACCTTGGACTTTCCCGATCTGAAAGATGGAGCCAGATATCTACTCCAGGGGGTGCTGGAAGAATTACTCGACAAAGGTGCAGAGTGGTGAGCTCACACGGCCTGTAGTGTGGTCACGGCCTAAGTGCTTCATCACTGAGGGCCTTTTTCATTTCCTCATGCTGAGCCTGCTGGTCCCTGACCCCCAGGCCTCTCCGTTCTAATCCATCACACGTCATGGTCAGATGAATCATGTGTCTATCACATTTCCCTTCCTCCCTAAGCAGACTCACACACCTAAACAACAACAGAAACCTGGGGTTTCCCAATGCCTTCAAGATGTCCAAATCCCTTAAGTTGACCTTCCAGCTCCACCACAATTTAGAATCAGTGCACCCCTTTGCACACACTGCTGCCTCCTCCTTTCCACCAGTATAAAATCTATCCTTTCTTGGAGGTATAAGTAAAGTCCCTACCTCTCTACTTTCCCCCCTCACTTCCTGTTGGCTAGTTAATGTGTCTTACCTTGTTTTGTCATTAGTCATCTGTGTATGTGGCAGCTGAGCATGGGTTCAGAAATGTGTGGTGCTAACTGCAAATAAAAAGCACAAATTTCAAAGACACTTCTGTTTAGAAATGCCTGCCTACATTCCCTGGAATTCAACTGTTAATTTCCTTACATTAAAAATTTTTGGGGGGACGCCTGGGTGGCTCAGTTGGTTAAGCGGCTGCCTTCGGCTCAGGTCATGATCCCAGCGTCCTGGGATCGAGTCCCGCATCGGGCTCCTTGCTCGGCAGGGAGCCTGCTTCTCCCTCTGCCTCTGCCTGCGACTCTGTCTGCCTGTGCTCGCGCTCTCTCTCTCTCTTTAACAAATAAATAAATAAAATCTTTAAAAAAAAAATAGAACACTCTAAAAAAAAAAAATTTTTTTGAAATTTTTATCAATAGCCAGATTGAAATGATCAACCATTGATTTTGTGTTGCCGTTTGGGTGTGTGTGTGATTTAGGAAGCTGCGTTGACTGGTTTAGCTTCACATCAGCCCCAGTGAGGAGCAGTGATCTTCACTCTGCTCTCCTTGACTACTCTCAGGTGACAAGCTTTCATCAGACCACACTGGTTATTCAACCATCCAAAACTGTACTGGAATTTAGGAAAGATAACTGAGGGAAGAATGAGGCTGACAATAGTGGACCAGTGTCCACCCAATTTTGGATCACTTCCCTGCAATGCTTTCATCTTGTAATAAAAATATATGCCAAGGTGAGTTGACTTCCCAGAATTCCCTGGCAGGGGCTCAGAGGGGGTGGGGAGGGGAGGTGATTAGCAGAGTTGGCAATAAAAGAACATGAGGAATGGGGTTCTGCTGAAGTTCTAAACTTGGTTTTTTAGATTCCAGGCCTTCTTGGTAAGAGTTATACTTAAACCTGAACTTGGACAAAGGCCAAAAAACTATACCTTAGTACCATACCCAAAATATCTGGGGCTGTTGTCAAGTTGAAGGTTGGTCAGTATCTCTGCGCAATGCAGTAGCCTGAACAATACTGAATTTGAAATAATTAAACATAGCACCTTGAGTTAGAGGGTATTTTAGGAGGCTGTTAATATTTTTGCCTAATGCAGGAAGAGTTTTAAATTTCAACTCCAAAAAGGAAGACACTGATCCATCTTGGAGATTTGCAATGTTTTCCCTGTGTGGAAGGTTGCTACTACTGTCAGAAGGAAGCCTCCACCATGGAGAATATTTGCTTATGGAGCCCTCCCAGGTCAGAAGCATGCTCTATCACATAGCCAGAGCAGCCCTTCTAGCCCCTAGAAAGAATTAAGACACGTAGAGCAATCAATCCAAAGTTGTAGAACTGGTAACTGATGTCCAGTTAAAGATGGCTGATCAGACACACACCTGAGGCTTGGTGAACAGCTAGTCCAGATGGAGCCAGTCAGAGAACCCTGGGAATATCTCTTAAAAGAGATAAAACTGAGTGCATCCCAAGTACATTTGAACATATTCAGAGGAGATCATACAACTGTCGGAGGGTTTAGGTTTGAATTAATGATAAGTCAATGGGAAGCTAAGAAAATTAAAAAAAAAATAGCTCAATATCATCTCTGGGACAAAGAAAGTATTTAAGAAAGGAAAAGCATCCATAGGGCACTGCAGAGATCAGTTGGGATACCATTTGCATTGTCATAATGATATAACCACTTAGTATCTATCTATTTAAAATGATGACATAACTATTTTGGAGGATGAGGGGAGAAGGGAAGCAGGTATGCAGCGGGATGGGGAGGGTGGGAGACAAGGAGAAAGAGTAGAATAGTCATGGTCCAAATTGGAAACTCAATAGAGAATGTCTAAAGATGATATATCAGATAGAAATATGTTATTTAAACCTATTATGGTTGTTTCTGGGAAAAAGAAAAGAGGATTCAAAAAACAACCAAGCTAAATGGATGAAAATACAGGCTGTGCTGCTTTAATGAAAAACAAAACAAACAAAACCCTCAAAATACAAATGCTTAAATGATTTAGGTATATCTTGCTCTTGTTTGATATGTTTTATGATCCCCAAATGGGGCTTCCATCTTGGGGACCACAGCAGCCATTCTGGTTCTTGTGACACCACCCAGTGGGAGGGGCAATGGGTCAGGACAGCACCTGTGCACACCTTACCAGGAACATGACCTGGATGTAGCTCAGCCAGAAGCTTCTGTCAAATAAATTTCTTTTAACCAAGGTTCTATGTAACTTCAATACAAATGAAAATGGAATTTAAGATATAATGCCTTAAGATCATCTTTTAAACAGGGAATGAATGATTCAAACCTAGAGACAAGGGTCCTGAAGCAGATTGCAGGCATTCCCAGAACAGACAGTATGGATGGTGTGGAGCCCAGAAGACCCAGTCCTGTTTGGTACCCTGCTTTAAGTCCTTCCATTTCCAGATGCTTACAGCTCCTTTTCTGGTATGACTATGCTATACATTCTGCAAGGGCGCATGGGCGCCCCTGCAAACCTAAGATTTTATAGTAAATTATTCTGAAAGAACAAGATTCTGAGATGGAGTTTAGTGTGTAGGAGATGGGCAAAGGGAAGGAAACAGGATTGGGCAGGGGGAGAGGTTGGGAGTTCTAGAGCTGGGACAGACCAAAGGTATTAAGACAAGGGGCCAGACTTCTTTTTTTTTTTTTTTTAATGAGTTTATTTATTTATTTGACAGACAGAGATCACAAGTAGGCAGAGAGGCAGGCAGAAGGAGAGGGGGAAAAAGGCTCCCTGATAAACAGAGAGCCTGATGTGGGGTTCAATCCCAGGACCCTGAGATCATGACCTGAGCCAAACATTTGCAAAGACTTAACCCACTGAGCCACCCAGGCACCCCAAGGGGGCAGACTTTTATATCCCAGTACTGACCAGTCTGGATGCCCATTGTCACAGGAACTTGCAACCCTGGGAAGTAACCTTGGGTAAAGTAGCTGTCTTCAAGCCTGGGCAATTAATTCACGGAGGGTCTGAGAAGTTCAGCCTGCCTCCAGCAGAACTCTCAGCAGCTCAGGAAACAAGTCCTTCCTTCCTTCCTGAAGGGGCCCAACGTCTACTATATATGGATCCAAGTAGCTGTCTCTGGGTCTCTGTGAAATCAATCAATGGGATCTGGGTTCCAGCAGGAGTGGCTCTTGTATTTCTCCAGAGGAGTAATTCAATGGTGGTGATCTCATTAGACTAGAGAGGGATTGGGAGGTGCTGGAGGGTTTGGATGGAAGCTGCATGTATGTAACAAGTATGCTCTCAGACTTAGGTTCTATTTTTACTGGAGGTGGCTTTAGGACAGCTGTTGGGGTAAAGGGAGGGAACCTAAAATATAGGCCAACCAGATGATATCTCTGATTATACTTTACTTTCATCTGTGCTCTTGGGTGATTAGTCAACAGTTGTTGGTTAACATATAAAGAAGTCTTATCAGGAATTCAGGCTCCAAAAGAAACAAAAGCAAAGGCTTCAATAACCCTATCTCCGTTTGCCTCAGAGGGTGCATTCCTTACCACGGGGAGTGTTAGAAGTAAGTTTGCTCCAGAGAATTCAGTGGTGTGAAAACAAGTCGTTGGCTAAGAAGATTTCCACTGGCACCTCCTTCTTTGATCTGGAAGTCCCGGCAGTCCAACACCTTCTGGAACGATGCCCTAGGGATAGAATTCTGCCCCACAGTCCCCAACTGTGGGAGGAGGGAAAGCCGTCTCTGTCACCTGTCACCTGATCCTGATGTCAAAATTTTGTCGTGACCACATCAAACTGAGTATTTCCTGCAAGGGGCTTGTCAGTGTTCCTAAAAAGACAAGAGACTGGGGCAAAGAGGTTGAATGATTTTTCTGGGCTTACCTGCTAGTACATGTTTGAGTGTAGGTAGCAGAATGTGGTCTGAGTTTTGTTTTCATTTAAACATATGTCTTGGTGGTGAGATTGTCTAGGGGAAGGGACATAAACCTTTAACTGCTAGAAGCTACCAATATTTTTCCAAAGAATCGCATAATTGTGAATTGCCAAAATAGCCTAGAGGCTGAAAAAGTGAATGATGGCTCCTGTTATTGCTGGTTAACTGTTCCAACAATTAACCTATGAAGTAATAACATGTTGAAACAAATGTGATTGTCAATACATTGGTTTAGTGCAATGATTTATTATAAAAATAAACCACCCTGTTTGAGAAATTCAGTACGTGCTATCGATAAGCCGCTATCCATAAGATAGTAATCTGCAGCTCCCGGAGTCAGACACAGCTTCTCGCTGCTGCTTCAACACAAACCTGGAGTGAGGTGATCCTCTCCTCCTCCTGCCCCCGGAGGGCTTGCCCACAGATTTACATCTTGGCTCCGAAATCTCTGATTGCTCTTCTCTCTCCACAAACCCTCCCTACCCTTCAATAATCCCTTCTTCATACACAAGGCAAAGATGCTTCCTCCAGCGCTGTTGGCCAACATTGATCCGTTTGTCTAAAACTTCGTTCACTTGGCTCCTTACATAACTCCTGCCTTATCTCCTGGAGATCCTACGTCCCATGACACCTTGCTAGGGAGGAGCTCGCCGCCTTTGCCTCATCTGTCCAAGTCTTCCCCATAGTGCCTAACACAGAGCCGAGAGCTCAGGGGGTCCTCGATGGGCACTTGCTGAGTCTCGAAGGCTGGAAACTCCCGACACTGATCCGGCAGCACAGGGAGCCACTGGGGTGAAGGCAAGCTAGAGAAGAAGTTCAAGTTCAAATGATGTTTTAAAAATCAGGACTAGGAAGCTCGCGTCAGCAGCATAGACACTAAAATTGGAGCAATATGGACATTAGCATGGCCCCTGTACGAGGATGACAGGCAATTCCACAAAGTGTCCCATATTTTTATAAATAAATAAATAAATAAATAAATAAGCAAGCAGTCCTAGCGAAACAGGACTGCCCTTTTTTGGCACGCATCAGGTTTGCAAATCCTGGCCTCCAGGCGATTAGCAAGCAATGCCCGGCCCCCTACACTGGGAAAGCCAATCCACTAATGGAACAGCAGAGAAGCACTACTTGCTTCATTCTGCACTTCTCCCCTTGACCCAGGCTTGTTTCTGGACAGAGGGGCACCCCAGGAAGCCACATTCAGACTGTGTAAAGGTGGCCCACTGTAAAAGGGTCCTTATGCTCAGGGAACTAGTGTCTTCTGGGTGTCACCCTGACCCTGAGCCCAGCTTTCTTTCCTTCTGGAATCTATGATGGGTCTCTGCTTGGACAGTTTGCCTGGAAGCTACAGGGGTAGATGGCAGAAGGCAGGTGGGCCAAGGGTGGAAGTCAGCGGACCCTGTCTCTCCAAGCAGTGCTGTTTGGGTGCCGAAACCAGCCTGTGCTTCTTTCCTAAAGATTTGGGATGGGGATGTGAGAGACCTAGGTCAAAGGCTAGTGGAGGAAGATGGTAGAAATATCTTTCTTCTGACAGAAGGCTAAATATGAAGACATACCCCCCAAGATGTGGGAAAATGGGAGTTTTTATTTTTGATGAGAGCAAGGAATGTAAGATAATTAAAAGATGAAAGCAAATATCGTTCAGTTTGCTTTTCTGAAGATACTCATCTAAAAATAAGATCATGTGGAGATGAAATGACATGTCTGACTGTTGCTAATAGCAGCCCTTTTGGGGCCAGGAGGTGTGGAGGAAAATGTATTAAAAAAGAGATTTCTCTCTGAAAGCCATGACTCACCTCCCTGCTGCCAAAGTCACAGAGAGCTGCAGCTTTGCTGCTGTGAAACTGTTTACATCCAAGAAGACACAGGGACACAAGGTCATGGGAGGTAAGCAAGCCTGGAGACCTCAAAGTCGAAAGACAATAAACACAGGAACTTCCAGGGCTTTTAAAGGAGCTCAATCGGGCCAAACAAATTCCCACTTTAGATGGAGATTCACAACCTCTTGTAGCAGATGGGAGTAGGAGCAGAGCAAGGGTTGGTTCAAACCGAAGTAATGAGAAGTTTTATCAGGACCAAAACAGGCCACAAAGAGTTAAGGCCTGGAACGGTTCTTCAAACATGTCTGGACTAGAATGAAAACTCAACTGGCATGGAGCAGAGGAATTAAATTGAGGAGCAAGTTTCCAAGGAGACCCATAAGAACCCAGTTAGAGGAAAACCTCTTCCAGAAAATTCATAAAATGTAATGAGTCTCCACCGAAGCAATGGAAAGCACATTCAGTGAAATGACAGGGAGTGGATGGAGGCCTGATGCGGAACAGACTCAGCTATGACCCGAATAGGTATTTCGTCAGCAAATATTTGGGTATATTTAATTGAAATGCATTTATAGCAAGTCAACTCCTACAAAAAAAAAATGTTAAATATTCTTCCTGTAATTAATATGGAATTCGGTCCTTGATTTGGCCATGCACATTAAGCAGTCTGAATATGTTGGGACTGGGCACCCATCTGAAGCAGTATCTGCTAAGAAAAGAATGCTTTTAAGTCTCCTGGAACTCTGAGAAAAGGTACAGAATTCTTGGTTTCATGGAAGCCCGGTGTCCACAGCAACACATCCCACTTCCTTCTTCTCTCTCACCATCCGTTGCTGAAAGGTCTTCGGACCTCACAAAAGCAAATCTGACTCACTTCTTTCTTACTGAGAATCACAGCAACTTTTCTTTGAAATTTAAGTTTAAGGAAAATGGAAAAGTCTATTTTTAATCAGAGAAAAACCTTAAGCTGAGTGAAAATTACTTCACAGGTCCTGCTGAATGTAGACTAGAACCATTTTAGAGGTGATCGTTAATTTTATGGAAGTGATATACACCAGGATAAATTTCCATCCTACTTTATAATCAATCAGTTAATCAAGTCCGAGGGGAGTAGGAGTACTATGCATTCTCTGTCATGTGCTTCATGAGGTTACAGAGAACAGAGTGTCACTGTGTAGTATTGAATGTTCAGGGCTGGATTCAAGTAGTTTTAAGCACAGAATTGGAATGATCAGGTAGAGAAAAGGAAATGCAGAATGACTTAACCGACTACTTAATGATAAGAAAATATCCAGTACCCATTCCAGTGTCCTCATCTAGTGCTATCTCTTTAAAAATGTGGTGAATAACATCTTTGAGAAAATCTTTAAACTTAACAAACGTTTCTAAAAATATGTGTGCAGCCACAGAAAATACCAGAAAACAAAACTTATCTATAGTTTTTGCACATTCATTTTATGTATTTTCCTGAAATCACCATGCATCAATATTTTTCAAAAGTTCCTTTCTAATATTCTTTGAAAAAGTAGTAATTCTTTTTTTTTTCTTGAAGAAGTAGTAATTCTAATTTATTACACTTTGAAACAGCTTTCTCCACCCAGATAATTTCTGGATTCCAGAGCCTATTTCACATACCAGATCAAAACTTTTCTTGTACAAGATCATTTCTATTAGACTAGAGTTTATCATTTATAAGTTATTTTTTAAAAATCAAACTTTGAAATTTACTTTCACCTTACTTGTTGTCAAGACTATTCCCATGAACGTGATTCTGAAAATTAACATTTGCCAGTGTTTCTTTAATGCAAAAAATTATAAAAGATGTACTGATAAAGAATGTACCTACCCCATAGATAATACCTGATAACATGTTTTAATAAAAATTAATTCATGTAAATAATGAAAAATTCAAGCTGTATGGAAAGTTATACAATGAAAGTAATATTCTACTTCCTCATCTCACCCAGGTGATTAGTCATTTCTTAGAGTTCTAAAAAACATTTTTTCTCCCACATCAAAATATGCATGTACATATATATACATACACATACACACACAAATTTTTATGGGGAGATCATGCAATCACTACCTGAAGTGCCTCACCTGGCTTGTTTTCACATAACAAGATGTCTTGAAGAATTTCCCATGTTAGCACCAATAGACCAGCCTCATTCCATTTAACCGTGGCGTAGCATCCAATTTTGTTGCATTTTATATATATATCCAGTATAGTCTACAATGTATTTCAGTAGCCCTTTGTTAACTGGCATTTAAGCAGTTTCCAGGTTTTTCTGATTTAAAACAAAAATGCTGACCGAAGATCTCTTACAGCTTGGCTTTAAAAAAGGGTGTCTTAGTAGATTAAATTCCTAGAAGCAGAATTTTTTTTGAAAAGAATTTCTCCTTTTCAATCTATTCTAACCTTTAATATTGCCTACAATTTAGAGGGGCAAAGCTTTTTTATTTTGCTTAGGTTAGGAAGAAACAAAATGGAAATCATCAATGACTGCCTAGGTTCAGCTGCCTTGATTCATTTCAAATTCAAACTGGGAGGCCCTTCTCTTGAAGAGATGTTTAAAATGGGGTCCTTAACAATGTTTTGCTCACTCCAGGATAATACAGAACGAGCTATCAGGTGAGTGGGGTATCCCGTTTAGCACGCGATGGAGAGAGCTCCAAAAATGGACATCTAAAAGTCACTGGTACCTGATCAGATCTTTGTGATTAAGTCACACTGAAGGCAACAGCTTATCTGGTCTCTCTCAGGTAAGACTTATGTGAAGCCGTTAGGCCTGGGCCTCAACCGGAGTCACCAAGGAGATTTCTCTGTATAAAGTAACTGCACCCGCCCCCCCATATATCATCTAAGTGGTCCCCAAGCTGTGTGTAATTTTACGAGACCTAGATGTTGTAAAAGAGAAGCCAGTTTTAGAATCTTGCTTTCATTAAGTGCAGAATGTTCCTCCTATTGGGAAAACTCAGCTCCTTTTGCCAGTGTTAGCAGCCAGACCAAACCTTCTGTATATCAGCACCATATGACAGGTTCAAATTATGCCTAAGTCACTGGGGTTGGCAGAGATTAAACGGGACTATGTCCTTAAAAAGAACAAAATTGCTGATGTAAGTCTGAATATAGAAGTTTCATTTTAGGAAAAAGAGAAACTTTTCTGGGCGAGGCTAGATTTGCTCCATAAATCAGGCCAGGCAAATCCCCACAAGGCCGGGCCCTTGGGTGTTTCTAAGAAGAGCAGACCACTGACACCCCTTTACTCAATCCCAGCCTGTTTGTGAGTTCTACCGGGCTCCCCTAGGTGATTGGCCTTAGGACGTTTCTGGGAGTTTGAGAAAACCAATATTCCATAAGTTCCTTTAATTTAGTTGTGGATAAGAACCATTCTTCTATGGGTTTTCCATACTCTTAGTAAATGATTAGTCAGAATTTGGGTGGATAGAAAAGCAGACAAAAGAAGTGGTCAATGATATATTTCTGTCCCTAAGTAATTCCCGCTGAAAATAGATATTGATCTCAAATGGCAAACAGGAATAAAAAATATGGCAAATGGAAAATTGCCAACATACATGGCGATACTTATGAAGCAGGACAGAACTGAACTGCTTTGATTAGGCATGCTGTTCCATTTTATTCATTAACCCTTTTAACAAATATTTTTGAGCACCTTTGCACTGCACTCTGCTAGATTATGCATATAAAGATTATACACCATAGATCAATTAATACTTTGAGCAGTACAACAGTGGGCTGGACTACCAGAGAAACAACAGGGACAAAGACATAGCAGATAAATGTAGGAAAAAGATAAAAAGCTGTTTTTTTAAAAAATATAACATAAAATGAATATTTATAGAATCTTATAAAATAACTTCTTTTTTAGAATGAAAGAAAACATTTTTTTTCAAAATCCAAGGAACACTTATAAAATTAACCATGTACTAGGCACATATATCTCAATAAATGTAAAAAAAATTTTTAAAAATGCAGATCACTCTCCCTGATCATAATGCAGGGGGAGGGGGCAGGGGAATTAATAAAAATTTTTTAAAAATAAAAAAAATACAGGAGACATGAACAGACACTTCTCCAATGAAGACATACAAATGACTAACGGACACATGGAAAAATGTTCATCATCAATTAGTCATCAGGGAGATTGAAAACAAAACCACATTGAGATACCACCTTACTCCAGTTAGAATGGCAAAAATTAATAAGGCAAGAAACAACAAGTGTTGGAGAGGATATGGAGAAAGGGGAACCCTCTTACACTGTTGGTAGGAATGCAAGTTGGGGCAGCCACTTTGGAAAACAGTGTGGAGTTCCTCAGAAGATTAAAAATAGAGCTACCCTATATAACCCAGTAACTACTGGGTATTTACCCCAAAGATACAGATGTAGTGGAAAAAAGAGCCATCCGTACCCCAATGTTCATGGCAGCAATGTCTACAATTGCCAAACTGTGGAAAGAGCCGAGATGCCCTTCAACAGACAAATGGATAAAGAAGATATGGTCCCTATATACAGTAGAATATTACTCAGACATCAAAAAGGACGAATACTCAACTTTTGCCTCAATATGGTTGGGACTGGAGGAGATTATGCCGAGTGAATTCAGTAAGTCAAGCAGAGAAAGTTAATTATCATATGATTTCACTTACTAGTGGGACATAAGGGATAACATGGAGGACATTAGGAGAAGGAAGGGGAAAATGAAGGGGGAGGGGATTGGAAGGGGAGAGGAACCATGAGGGACTGTGGACTCCGAGAAATAAACTGAAGATTTTAGAGGGGAGGGGGATGAGGGGATGGGTTGGCCTGGTGATGGGTATTAAGGAGGGCACGTATTGCATGGGGCACTGGGTGTTAAATGAAACAATGAATCTTGGGACACTACACCAAAAACTAATGATGTACTGTATGGTGACTAACATAACATAATAAAAATAAATAAATAGATAGATAGATAGATAGATAGATAGATAAAGGAGCCAAAGACCATAGATCCTATGAACCTCTGGATCAAACTATACCTGAAAATAATTTAACTTTGGACTTTTTGGTTATTTCCACCAGAACCTCCTACTCTACCTTTCTAAAATCGAACTTTCTGACACTTGCAACAAAAATATTCTAATACTATCATCTGGAAATTCTATATTCACTCTAATTATAAATCAAATGTGACTAAATAATAAAGATATTTGCAGTCTGAGTTTAGTTCTCATATGGCTTTTCTCAAGATGAACAATGCCAGAATCTGAGACATAGGGAATTGAACCCAGGAGAATGAAAAAGGGAGGAAGTTCCAGAAGGCAGCTGTGCCACAAACATAGAAGAATGATCAGTGCGGGATAGCCAGGTGTCCAGGAATGAAAGATCTTGGAAAAGAAGATTTCATGTATTTGATAGTATTCTTTGGAGAATGGGGGAGGGGATTAAAGATGCAAGAAAGCCAACAATGGCAGAATAAATAAGCAGTTAGAAGCTCCAGGAGGACCAAGAAAGGGAAATATAAACAAAGAGCATTACTTGGATCTGCAGTGAACAGTATGTACATGGTCATAATAACATAAGCACTTTATGGAGTTTCAGCTTTTAGAATCAAAGTATTGGCATAGCACCGGGGATTTACCATTTCAGAGCAGACTCTAAATAATAAATGACATCCGCCTCAACAATGTGGAATTTTCAGGTACAGACCACAGAACGTGGGAAGTAGAAGGGGGGAAATGAGAAAAGAGGGAAAGACTATTAGCCCAATATCCTTATCTTAGTAACTGACAAAAAAGGAACAAAATGTGTAAGAATAGTATTCAAAGTTACAAAAGCAACCAACAGAAATAAAAATAGTGACCTGACTGTACACAAGGAGGGTGAGATGAGCCAAATCCTCATGTATTATGGCCAGAAATCAAGAGTTAGCCGCTTACGGGGAAAAATAGAGAAATCAGAGTTTGTGTATATTATTGAGAGGTCATAAGTAATTGTAAAGAGATTGAGAGTCACACCAAGAACTAAAATCAGAAAATGTTACAAGAATAACATGGTCACCTCTGGGGATCAGGACCAAGATGGGGCTAGGGACTGATCATTTCTTTCTTTTTCTTTCTCTCTTTCTTTCTTTTTTTTAAAGATTTTATATATTTATTTGTCAGAGAGAGAGAGGAGGCACAAAGCAAGGGGAGGGAAGGCAGAGCAGGCAGAGGGAGAAACAGGCTCCCTGCTGAACCAGGAGCCCAATGCAGGACTCCATCTCAGGACCCTCGCTTTGTGACCTGAGCTGAGGGCAAATGCTTAGCCGACTGAGCCCACCTAGGTGTCCCTGATCTTTTCATTTTAAATTCTTATGGCCCAATTAAATATTTAAACCACGTGTAGACGTTTTTGATACAAAGAAAATTTCAATGCCTAAAAAAAAGAAATCAGATTCAATCTCGCTCATAATTAAAGGAATTAAATCTAATCACTTTCAATTTATCAATTTTGCAAATATATACAAAATTTGGTGATTCCCCAAGGTGGGCAAGGGTGTGGGGAACAAGTAGGAGGGAAATTCAAAATATTTTAACAACCATGATAGCCAGCAGCAAGCATTCAGAACTGATGGCAGCCATAAAATAGCCCATGTCCATCCTAGTGCCTACAGCTGTGTAGTCGTCCTGGGGAAGGCATCCGTAATGCTCTTGGTAGGGATGTATGCTGGATGCAGTCTTGTTGGAGGACATCAGTCATGGTCTTGTTTTTTTTTTTTTTCAAAGCTATTCAAAAATGTTTAGAATTTGAATTAGCATATTCATTGAAGTAAAATGTAAAAAGGATATGATTTTTGTAAAAGCTTTATTGAAATATAATTCATATACCACACATTTCACCAATTGGAAGTGTATAATTCAACAGATTTTAAGTTACTCCCAGAGTCGTGCATCTTTGCCTAATTGATTTTAGAACATTTTCATCATCTTAAAGAGAAACTCCCTTAACCATCACTTGCCAAACCGCCGCCCCCCTCCATTTCTCCCAGCCATAGGTAATCATTAATTGACTCTCTGTCTATAGATTTCCAGTTCTGGAAATTTCATATAAATAGAGTAATGTGTTGTCCTTCATGACTGGCTTCTTTCACTTAAATGTATTTTTGTCAAGCTTTCTCCAAGTTGTACCATGTACCATAGTTCATTTCTTTTTGCTGCCAAATAATAGTATATTATTATACTATGTATATATTATACTATATATTATATATAAACCACATTTTATTCATGTAGTCATCAGTTGATGGACACTTGGGTTGTTTCCACTCTTGGCTATTATCAATAATTGTGCTATGAACATTCATGTAAAGGTTTTAGCCTGTGCATATGTTTTCATTTTTCCAATAGACATAACAAGCAGTGGATTTGCTGGGTCAAGTTTTCCAAAGTGGCTACACTGTTTTACATTCCCACCAGCAAGTGTATGGGGGTTCCAATTCTTTCACATCCTCTCCAACAGGTGTTAGTATCTGACTTCATGATTTTAGCTATCTTAGTTTATTAGCCATTTGTAATATCTTCTTTGGAAAAATATCTGAGTATCTTACCCATTTTTAAATTGGGTTATTTGTCTTTTATTACTGACTTGTAACCAACTGTTCTTTCTATATTCTAGATATGTCTTATCCAATATATGATTTGCAAATATTTTCTCCTGTTCTGTAAATTGTACTTTTAGTTTCTTTTTTTTTGAGATTATATTATTTTTTTCCATTTTCTTAATTTAAATTCAATTAATCAACATATAATGTTATTGGTTTCAGTAGTAGAGGTTAGAGATTCATCAGTCTTATATAACACCCAGTGCTCAGTCACCCCATCGCTCCACCTCCCTCTACTCCAGCAACACTAAGTTTTTTCCTATGATTAAGACTCTCTTATGGTTTGTCTCCCTCTCTGGTTTTGCCTTCTTTTACTTTTTCCTCTCTTCCCCTATGATCTTCTGTTTTGTATTTTAAATTCCACATATCAGTGAGATCATATAATAATTGTCTTTCTCTGATTGATTTATTTCATTTAGCGTAATACCTTCTAGTTCCATCCATGTCTTTGCAAATGGCAAGATTTCAATTTTGTGATGGCTGAGTAGTATTCTGCATATATATCATATCTTCTTTATCTATTCATCTGTCTATGGACATATCTGGGTTCTTTCCATAGTTTGGCTATTGTGGACATTGTGGCTATAAACGCTGGGGTACACGTGCCCCTTCAGATCACTACATTTGTATCTTTGGGATAAATACCCAGTAGTGCAATTGCTTGGTTGTAGGGTGGCTCCTTTTTCAACTTTTTGGGGGACCTCCATACTGTTTTCCAGAGTGGCTGTATCAGCTTGCATTCCATCAACAGTGTAGGAGGGTTCCCCTTTCTTCCCACCCTTGCCAACATCTGTCATTTCCTGACTTGTTAATTTTAGCCATTCTGACTGGTGTCAGGTGGAATCTCACTGTGGTTTTGATTTGTATTTTCCTGATGTCCAGTGATGTTGAGCACTTTTTCATGTGCCTAGTGGCCATTTGTATGTCTTCTTTGGAGAAATATATGTTCATGTCTTCTGCCCATTTCTTGATTGGATTATTTGTTCTCTGGGTGTTGAGTTTTAGAAGTTCCTTATAGATTTTAGATACTAGCCCTTTATCTGATATGTCATTTGCAAATATCTTCTCCCATTCTGTCAGTTGTCTTTTGGTTTGTTGACTGTTTCCTTTGCTGTGCAAAAGCTTTTTATCTTGATGAAGTCCCAATAGTTCATTTTTGCCTTTGTTTCCCTTGCCTTTGGAGATGTGTCTCTCAAGAAGTTGCTGCGGCTGAGGTCAGACAGGTTGCTGCCTGTTTTCTCCTCTAGGATTTTGATACATTCTCACATTTAGGTCTTTCACCCATTTTGATTCCGTTTTTATGTATGTTGTAAGAAAATGGTCCAGTTTCATTCTTCTGCATATGGATGTCCAATTTTTTTTTTCCCAACACTATTTGTTGAAGAGATGGTCTTTTTTCTTTTGGATATTCTTTCCTGCTTTGTTGAAGATTAGTTGACCTTAGAGTTGAGGATCCATTTCTGGGCTCTTCTCTGTTGTGTTCCATTGATCTGTGTGTCTGTTTTTGGACCTGTACCATATTGTCTTGATGATTACAGCTTTGTAAGAGAGCTTGAAGCACAGAATTGTGATGCCACCAGTTTTGGTTTTCTTTTTTAACATTCCTATGGCTATTTGGGGTCTTTTCTGGTTCCATACAAATTTTAGGATTCTTTGTTTCAGCTCTGTGAAAAAAGTTGATGGTATTTTGATAGGGATTGAATTGAATGCATAGTGTTTGTTCTTCCCATCCATGAGATGAGCATGGTGTGTTTTTCCAGTTCTCTGTGTTTCCCCCCGTTTCTTTCATCAGTGTTCCATAGTCTTCTGAGTACAGATCCTTTGCCTCTTTGGTTAGGTTTATTCCTAAATTTCTTATGGTTCTGGGTGCAACTATAAATGGGATTGACTCCTTAATTTCTCTTTCTTCTGTATGACTGTTAATGTATAGAAATGCAACTGATTTCTGTGCATTGATTTTATACCCTGCCACTTCACTGAATTCCTATATGGGGTGTAGCAATTTTGGGGTTGAGTCTTTTGGGTTTTCCACATAAAGTATCATGTGATCTGCAAAAAGTGAGAGTTTGACTTCCTCTTTGCCAATTCGGAATCCATTTACTTTTTTTTTTGTTCTCTGATTGCTGAGGCTAGGATTTGTAGGACTATGTTGAACAGTGGACATCCCTACCATGTACCTGACCTTCGGGGATAACTCTCAGTTTTTTCCTATTAAGGATGATACTCTCTGTGGGCTTTTCAAATATGGCTTTTATGATATTGAGGTATGTTCCTATCCTTACACTGTGAAGAGTTTTATTCAAGAAAGGATGCTGTAATTTGTCAAATGGTTTTTCTGCATTTATTGAGAAGATCATATGGTTCTTGTCCTTTCTTTTATTTATGTAGTATATCACATTGAGTTGTGAATATTGAACCACCCTTCCAGCCCAGAAATAGATCTCACTTGGTCACGGTGAATAATCCTTTTAATGTACTGTTAGGTCTTGTTGGCTAGTATTTTCGTGAGAATTTTACCATCCATGTTCATCAGGGATTTTGATCTGTAATTCTTCTTTCTGGTGGGGTCTTTGTCTGGTTTTTGGGATCAAGGTAATGCTGGCCTCATAGAATGAATTTAGAAGTTTTCTTTACATTTCTATTTTTTGAAACAGCTTCAGAAGAATAGGTGTTAATTCTTCTTTAGATGTTTGGTAGAATTTCCCTGGGAAGCTATGCAACCCTGGGCTCTTGTTTGTTGGGAGATTTTTAACAGCTTCTTCAATTTCCTTGCTGTTTATGGGTCTGTTCAGGTTTTCTATTTCTTCCTATTTCAGTTTTGGTAGTTTATATATCTCTTGAAATGCATCCATTGCTTCCCAACTGCTTAATTCATTGGCATATTAGTTGTTCATAATATGTTCTTATAATTGTTTGTATTTCTTTGTGGTTGGTTGTGATCTCTCCTCTTTCACTCGTGATTTTATTTATTTAGGTCCTTTCTCT
Organism: Taxidea taxus jeffersonii; assembly: GCA_003697995.1. NCBI lineage: Eukaryota > Metazoa > Chordata > Mammalia > Carnivora > Mustelidae > Taxidea > Taxidea taxus. The sequence continues at coordinate 29,332 of RCUC01139369.1, forward strand.
TTTCTTTTTGATAAGTCTGTCCAAGAGTTTACCAATCTTATTAATTCTTTCAAGGAACTATCTTCTAGTTTTGTTGATCTGTCCTACTGCTCTTTTGGTTTCTATTTCATTGATCTCTCCTCTAATCTTTATTATTCCTCTTCTTCTATTGGGTTTAGGCTTTATTTGCTGTTCTTTCTCCAGCTCCTTTAGGTGTATGAGACTTTTCTTTTTTCTTGAGAAAGGCTAATCCTTCCCTCTTAGGACTGCCTTTGCTGCATCCCAAAGGTTTTGAACCATTGTGTTTTTATTTTCAGTTGTTTCCATGAACTTTTAATTCTTTTTTAATTTTCTGGTTGACCCATTCACTCCTTAGTGGGATGTTTTTTAGCCTCCATGTATTTGAGTTCCTTCCAAATTTCTCTTGTGATTGAGTTCCAGTTTCAGAGTATTGTGGTCTAAAAATATGCAGGGAAAGATCCCAATCTTTTGTGCCATTTGAGGCCTGATTTGTTACCCAAGATGTGATCTATTCTTGACAATGTTCCATGTGCACCTGAGAAGAGTGTATATTCTGTTGCTTTAGGATGGAATGTTCTGAATATATCTGTGAAGTCCCTCTGGTCCCGTGTGTTAGTCAAAGTCCTTGTTTCCTTGTTGATCTTCTGCTCAGATTATCTGTCCATTGTAGTGATTCAGGCATCAAAGTCCCTTATTATTGTATTATTATCAATATGTTTCTTTAATTTTTTATTAATTGGCTTATATAGTTGGCTGTTCCCATGTTAAGGGCATAAATATTTACAATTGGTAGATCTTGTTGGATAGTCCCTTTAATTAAGGTACAACGTCCTTCTTCATCTCTTATTACAGTCTTGGTTTAAAATCTAGTTTGACTGATATAAGGATTGCCACCTCAGCTTTCTTTTGAAGTCCATTAGCATGATAAATGGTTTTCCATCCCCTCACTTTCATTCTGGAGGTGTCTCTGGGTCTGAAATGAGTCTCTTGCAGACAGCATTTCAATGTGTCTTGCTTTTTTATCCAATTTGATACCTGTGTCTTTTGATTGGGGCATTTAGTCCATTTATATTCAGAGTAACTATTGAAAGATAAGAATTTAGTGGCATCTAAAGTGACATTTAGCGACCTGTAAAGTGGCTTTTTCTGTATATTGTATCTGTTGCTTTCTGGTTTGTTTCTTGTGGGCTCTCTCTTTGCTTAAAGGATCCCTTTTAAATTTCTTGTAGGGCTTGTTTGGTGACCACAAATTCTTTCAGTTTCTGTTTGTCCTGGAAGGTTTTTAATTACCTCTTCTATTTTGAATGGCACCATATCTGGATAAAGTATTCCTGTATGCATATTTTTATCATTTAACACTCTGAATATATCATGCCAGTTCTTTCTGGCCTACCAGGTCTCTATGGGTAGGTCTTCTGCCAAGCTAATGTTTTTACCCTTGTAGGTTATGGATCTCTTATCCTGAGCTGCTTTCAGGATTTTCTCTTTGTCTCTGAGATTTGCAAGTTTCACTATTATACGTCAGAGTGTTGGCCTATTTTTATTGATTTTCAGAGGTGTTCTCTGTGCCTCCTGGACTTGGATGCCTGTTTCTTTCTCTGATTAGGGAAATTCTCCATTATAATTTGCTCCAAAACACCTTCTGTCCTTCTCTCTCTTCCCTCTTCTTCTGGGATCCCAATCGTTCAATATTGTTTTGCTTTATGGTATCACTTACCTCTCAAATTCTCCCCTTGTGATCCCGTAGTTGTTTATCTCTCTTTTTCTCAGCTTCTTTGTTCTCCATCATTTGATCTTCTATATCAGTAATTCTCTCTTCTGCCTCATTTAGCCTAACAGTTAGAGCCTCCCTTTTTTATTGCATCTCATTAACAGCCTTTTTTATTTTGACTTGATTAGATTTTTGTTCTTTTATTTCTCCAGAAAGGGATTCTCTAGTGTCTTCTATGTTTTTTTCAAGCCTAGCTAGTATCTTTATAATCATTGTTCTGAACTCTAGTTCCAACATCTTACTTATGTCCATACTGATTAAGTCCCTGGCAGTCAGTGTTGCCTCTTTTTCTCTTTTTTGATGTGTTTTTCCATCTTGTCATCATGTCCAGAGGAGTATAGATGAATATGAGAATAAAATACTAAAATGACAACAACGATCCCAGAGAAATATACACTAAACAAATCAGAAGAGACCAGAAACTGGAAAAAAACATTTTTTAAGAAAAAAAGAGAGAGAATATAATCAGACAGGTGAATAGAATAGAGCAATACACTGGATGCTGTGTGTATTTTGGTTTCTTTGTTAGAAAATTAGATCCCAAAATTTTAAAGAAAGAAAAACTTATATATGTACAAAAATAAAACACAATGGAAGGATAGAATGTAACTGTAAAAATGAAAATTAAAAGACAAGAAAAAAACAAAAGAGAACAACAACAAAAAGAAATGGATATAAACAAACAGGTGAACAGAACAGGGCAATATAATATATCTTGAGTGTATCTTGGTCAGTTTGTTAGAAGAAACTACATCTCAAAATTGTAAAGAAAGAAAAACTCATATATATACAAAAATAAAATTAAATACATTGAAAGGAGAGAATGTAACTGTAAAGATGAAAATTTAAAAAGACTCTAACAAAATGAAAAACAAACCAAAAAAAGGAAGGAAAAAAAGAGAGAATATGATCAGAAAGATGAATAGAAAGGAGCCATACACTAGATTTGGGGTGTATTTTGGTCTGTTAGAAGAAACTATATTGCAAAATCGTAAAGAAAATCATATATAAAGAAAAATAAAATTAAATACAATGAAGGTATAGACTGTAACTATAACAATGAAAATTAAAAGAGATTTTTAAAAAGCGTTGATGAGGGGCACCTGGGTGGCTCAGTCAGTTAAGTAGCTGCCTTCAATCTCAGGTCATAATCCCAGGATCCTGGGATTGAGCCCCATATTGGGCTTCCTGCTCAGCAGAGAGCCTATTTCTCCCCCTCCCTCGGCCCACCCCTCTGCCTACTAGTGCTCTCTCTCTATCTCTTCAGATAAATGAAATCTTAAAAAGAAAAAAAAAAGAGTTGAAATAAAAAATTGGTTGAAAAAGGAAAGAGAAAAAATTTAAAATTTGAAATTGAAAGAGTAAAGAATCATGGGGAAAAAAACATGAATTCTATGTGCTATATTCCCCTAGTGCTGTAGTTCTGCAGTTTTCATTGATTGGTCTTGATTGGTCTTGACTGGATGTTCTTGCTAATCTTTTGGGGGAGGAGCCTGTTGCAGTGATTCTCAAATGTCTTTGCCTGAGGCGGAATTGTACCACCCTTGCCAGGAGCTGGGCTAAGTAATCTGCTCAGGTTTGCTCTGGGTAGCTTTTGTTCACTGAAGGCTTTCTGTGCTGCTTTAGAGGATGAGAATGAAAATGGTGACCTCCCAATCTCTGGCCCCAGAGGAGCTGAGAGCTTGGGGCCCTACTTCTCAGTGCGCCCTCAGAGAAAAGCAATCAATCCCTTCCATCTCCCTTATCTCCGGCCACACTCCATGCTCACCCAGCTTGTGAGTGAGTGTTTCTATCTCTGGCACATGGCCCTGTTTAGAGTCTCCAAAACCAGTAGATTACTGCAGGATGTTCTTCCTGGGGGAGGAAGAGCAGTCTCTCCAGACCTGCTGCTTTTTTGGGCCCCTGCTCAGGGAGCAGTAGCCTGACTGTGCCCATAGTTTATGGCAACCTGGAGCTGAGAGCCCACTCCTGGACTCAGAGAAGAGAGGGAAGAGAGGGAGAAGCACGCTCCTCACTGAGCAGGGAGCCCCATGTAGGGCTCCATCCCAGGACCCTGGGATCATGACCTGAGCTGAAGGCAGATGCTTAGCCAACTGAGCCACTCAGGAGCCCCATTCCCATTTTCTTCTAAGAGTTTTACAGTTTGGGCTCTTCCATTTAGGCTTTTCAACCATTTTTATTTCATGTTGTCTATGGTGTGAAGGAAGGGTCTGACTTCTTTCTTTTGCATGTGGCTATCCAGTTGTCCTATTGCCATTTGTTAAAGAGACTGTACTTTCCTCAATGAATGGCCTTGATAGTCTTGTTGAAATCAATTAACCATTAGCCATAATTGTATGGGATTACTTCTGGACTCTCAAATTTTATTCTGTTCATGTCTATCCATGTACCAGTTCTACATTGTCTTGGTTATTATAACTTTGTGATAATTTCTGAAGTCAGGAGATGTTAGGTCCTCCACCTTTTTCTTTTTTTGATCATTTTGGCTATTGTGGGCCCCTCTCACTTCCACAAGAAATTTAGGATCTGCTGCTCAATTTCTACAAAGAAACCAATAGGGATTATGTTGAATCTATACATTGGTTTGGAGAATTTTAGACATTACACAGATACCCATCTATGGTGTTGGATTGAACTGAATGTTCCAAATTTTGAGAAATGTACCATTATTTCCCATGATTGCCTGTATGGGTCACAGACTAGCCAAGAACTTGGATGGGGAGAAAAAAACATTTGTCTCTGGGATTGGGGGCATAAGTTTGGACCCCAGTTCAGAGAGAAATGCTCATGAAAATGCCTTTTGTCTGTATGTAAGTTAGCTGCTACAACCTGATGAATCTGATTTTATGTATAATGGCTTAGCCACTAAACTTCCTTTTTTTTTAAAGCGTCCTTTCTCTTTCGCCCAAGTATTCTTTGTAATGGTGACACCAAGAAACAGTCTAGGAAAAAGGCATTGGCCCCTCTTTCCTCACATCCTTTTAGTCTCTACCCATTCTCTTGAGTCTGAAGTACAAAAATCCATAATCAAGGCTGGCAAAGACAGAAACTCCTGAGAGTAATGGGTTGGAGACAAAGCAGAATAGGCAAAGACCAACATTCTTCTTGGGTAGGGACAGAGAGGAGGCTGGGACTGTCTCACATCAATGAATCTTATCTCTGTGATACTAGCATGTCATCCTACCATAGCTCTGAATAAGTACATTTTCTTGCCTCTTCTGCCTCTGCTGTAGGTTCCTTGGGGTTAAGGATTTGTTCGGAGCTGTTTCTCCAGTACTCAGTAGCATTCATGGCAGACAAACAGGCACTCAAACATTTGTTGCCTAAATATTGGCATGTTTCAGATGAAAGTACCACATGTGGTTGTAATGGCCATTAAATCAGATGCTGCATGGGGAAATGGTAATGATTTTAGGTACCCAGAAACATAACACATACATCTTCAAAAAGAAGTTTTTTAGAGAAGCAAAATGTGAGTAGGATATCACCTGAATACGGTGTCAGAAACACTTCTGAATGAGAAATGAGAACACTGCTTCCAATGAAATATGAGTGTTATAAACATGTCATCAGATGCAAAATCTTTGTGATTCCTGAGATGTCTCGTGCAGATTCTCCATTTCAACATATGGTGGTTAAATAAATGAAGAAAGGTCAGATCTTTTATGACTAAATGTTTGTAACAATGTATATTTTAAATCTTATCTTCTCTTGACTTTCTTTTCATACAAGTGTGTTTTTATTGGACCACCAGCAGCAAATTCCTGCAGTTTTATGGCCATGTGACATTGTTGTCATTGCTTTTAGCACACGCATCTGTTAGTAAAGAGACTAAAAGTATTCTCTTATGAGTCACTAAAATACACTTGCCAAGACCAATTAAACTAGTGCCAAATATGACAAGTCACAAGAAGACTTTTAACAATTTACAATGTTTTTGTTAGGGAAGGGAAATAAAGAAGAGAAAGAGGTAAATTTGCATAACACTTTCTTTTTTCTCTCTGGTGAGCTTCAAAAGTTATAATCACTGAAATTCAGTTAGGCTAACTGTATTACTATTTCTTCTGGAATTTTTTACACCATAGACCAGAGATGATCAGTAAGATTTTTGGTGGTTGATCTTTTCCATCTCCACAATACAAAATACTTCTTGTTCTTCCTGAGTGGGAAGGACTAACCAACATGAAGGAACAAAGATAAAGGAGAAGCAATGCTAGATTTTAGGTTTCTGAATAATTCAAGGTTGGCCATATACTTAATAGGCAATAAGGTAAACTAGCAGTTAAATTTGCATTTGTAACAGCCTGAAGGTAGGAAATTTAGCTCAAATAAAAGTTTGGGATATAGTTAAGTGGACTTACAGGGGAGGTATGTTGCCTCATCAAGATCAAAAACAGAAACTAATTGGCAGGACTTTCAGGACATGGGACATCTCAATAACCTAAGTCTTAAGAGGAAACCATATAAATTTGTCACAATGTAGAATATAAAGAACAAGAAAAGTTCTTGATTTATCTTTTGTCTTCCCATTGAAATCTTGCGTTCATCAAGCGAAGAACTGAAGCAGTTATGTCAACAAAATTGGGGTTCTATATTTTTTTAAAAACCACTCTAAAAGTAGAGGAAAATATATACCCTTGGAGTCCTGGGACCTGGAGGCATCCTTGGCTGCTCTGGTAATTCCTGATTATCCTTAGAATCCTGGCCTAAGACTCTCCACATCAAACTGGCACCCCCAGTAAACATTACCCCAGAAGACCCCTCTGGTAAATTTTTCAGGTCGGTCAAGTGTTATGAAACAGTCCCCCAAAGTATAGCATGGCTGAGACTGAATTTAAAGACATGAAAATAGCTGCAAAAAATACTTTGGGTTAACTTTCTTTATTTTAACAAAACTTTTCATGTTGGAATAATTTTAGACTTGTAGAAAATTTGCAGAGATAATACAGATAGCTCTTAAATATTATTTACTTAGCTTTCCCTAATATTAGCATCTTACCTAACCCAGAAAACCCAGAAAGTAACAATAGCTAATTAGCTTGCAGCCCCTTAAGATGGGGTAGCTTAGAATAATTAAACCTTTTAGAGGTCAAATAATCAAACCTTTTAGAGGTCAAGAAGAAAATTTGTCACAGGGACAAAATAAGCACTATTTTCTCATGGAATGAGCCCAGAAAAAAGTAAAAATTTAGCACCTTTCAAAGCCCAAGTTTCAAGTCTTTGGCAGGATGTAGCCAGGTGAACTGGAGCAATGCTTCTCAAATTTCAGTGTGCACATGAACCATCTGAGCATTCCCTTAAAATATAGATTTTTGATTCAATAGGTCTCGGCTGGAACTGCTCATCAAGCTTTCTGTTGAAGCTGATACTGTTGACCCAGACCACACTTGAAATAACAAGAATCTAGAGAAATGCTTCCAATAGAACTTTCTGCGATGATGGAAATGTTCTATCATCTACACTGTCCAAAGTGAGCCACTAGCCACACATGGCTACTGAGTACTTGAAATGTGGCTAGTACCACCGAGGAACTGGATATTTCATTTTAATTAATTCAAATTTAAATAACCACAGGTGGCTCATGGATACCATATTGGACAACACAGAATTAGAGTGTTTCATAATCAAAAATATACACCCTCATTCGAAAGGTCTAGGTTTTTTAATACCTCCAGGGGGCTAAAAGGAAAAAGAGAAAAAGGGTCAGAGAGGGAGAGGTGGAGCTCTTTTTGCATGTATTACAAATGACAATAACCCATAAACTTCAAACAAAGCTGCCCATTAAGATTAATCTGGATGGGCAGTGACAGGGCTTGACATCACACCTGTGCCAGTGGATCAAAGGTGCCTCATTCCAAGAGCAGCTGCACTGAGCAGACAGCCAATGACAAAATTATCTTTATTTTCTAATGAGGATGTTACAAAGTGCTCAGCTGAACTGGGGCTCTCCCCTTTTGTTCATCTGCAGAGGCAAAATGGGCACGCTAGCCACCTATCTCTTCATGAAAGTCATCTGAGTCCCTTTTTGGCCGCAGCTAAATCATGGCAGCAGTTGGAACTTAGCGGAAGTCTATCCATTGAATGAAATCCAGCCCCAGAATCTAGCTTCAGATGTACCATTCTGTGTTCATTTCACACATACTGAAAACTGAAAACTGCCCTCAGTCAGTCCCTTTCCTGCTTCTGGACCCCTTTGGTTCTTTATTGAATCAATTCTCCAGGACCATTACATGCAATATGCTGTTCCAGAGCACTTTGTGATCTGAAAATGTAGACCTTGCAAAGAGGACTTGTTGGTGTCACTATCATGATGAGGGTCTTGAACCAGCCTTTCATGACTATCTATAGAGTAGGTCATGGCAAGCTAGACTGTCCTAGGGCTTCAGCCAGTCTTTGTCAAGAGCCAAGGGAGGTGTCAGCATATAAAGCTCTTGAGTACTCAGTGGAGGCTGAAGGGTTTGGGGGCGTCTCTCTGAGAACACCCAGGACATTCCATAGGCAGCAATGCCCTCTGGAAAGGTCATCTGGGACTTACGGCTTTACTTTAGGTATTTTCTGCAATTCCAAGAGTAGTTCTACTTGAGAACATGCAACTTACCATAAGTTGACCCAGTTATTATTCCTAGGTCCTGGGGACATAGCAATGAACTGAACAGACAAAACCTACAGGCCTCTGATTACATACCTTTCAAAAATTAGAAGAATCATAAAATATAATTCATATCCATTCACTAATATCATTTCAAAATGGGACAATTTGGCTCCAGTTAGGAACATCAGCGTTCTCAAAACAATTTCAGAATGTCAGTGTTTATTTTTGCCAGAGGGAAGATTTTGATGTTTCTTGTAAGAACTGGGGACAAAGGAAAAAAGAAAAAGAAAAAAAGGCTAACATTGAATATTTCCATGTGCCAGGAGCTACACTAGGTAACTTTGCATCAATTCTCTCATTTTATCCTCATACTAATCCCATGAATTAGGTACCATAATATCCCCACTTTACAGATGAAGAGTACTGGGGGAATAATAAATCGATGAATTTATGGCTTCAAAAGTAGGAGCCAAGCCCAGTAGGCTTGGAGCACAGAGACTCTTCAGTGGTGAGGGAAGGCAACACCACATTGCCCCAGGGAAGTAAAGTACAGTGTAGGAAGACTTCTGTTCCGGGAAGAAGAAAAAAAAAGCCAACCAGAATGAAGGCCTGGCACTCAGCATCTTTGTTTGGGGAGAGGTTTTGGTTGCCTTTGGGTCATTAGCGAGCCTGCTGACCTCCTGTGACTGGGTCTGAGAAGGGAGAGGAGCTTCACGGTGAAGAGCGGAGGGAAGGAGAGAATATACTACCTCTTGAGCCCAACGTACCTCCAACCTGCCTTTGGACTTGTCGTTGGAAGATAATACATTTCCTCAGTGCCTCAGGCAGTGTGAATTGAAGTTCTGTATTGTGACTTGAAGCTCCAAAATTCTAATTGATTTGGGGACATTGGCTAAGAGGCTGCAAACTGAGCATCCTAGCCAGGGGCCAGATGGGAGGCAGGCAGAAGTTCAAAGGATCTGGGGCATCAGTGGGAGTGGAGAAGAAGTCTAATCAAGGAGGACTATGGGGTCTTCACCAAGTCAGGAGAACAAACCACTGGTCACCTCTCTGAACTCAAAGGGCTCCAGGGCCAGAAGACAGCCTGATGTGGAGAGCACAAAACCCGAATCCCAGGGCAGCTCCCACACGAGGCTCCTCCCCTCAGTTGCAGGTCACCACCATATCTGGCCCCATCCTTACCTATTCACGTATCCTCTGTGGAAGAGCAAGGTGAGGAAGAAGAAATACGGAAGGCCAAATTACCCACCCAACCCCAGAAAGACAATTTCAATGAGAAAAAAGTGAAATACAAAAATTGGCAAATTATCATTATTATTATTGGTGGTATTATTATTATTAAAGATTTTTTAAGTAATCTCTACACTCAATGGGGGGCTCTAACTCACAACCCCAAGATCAAGAGTTACATGCTCTACTGACTGAGCCCACCAGGTGCCCCCAAAATTGGCAAATAGAATTAGCTCCCACTGCCTCCTTCCTCTTCTTGCCACCCATCTTTTCCAGCTACCCAGCAAGGTGAGTGCTTGCAAGGAATACTAGATCCCTTTAGAAAATGAAGAAGACTTATCTTTTTTTGTTCATCTGAAATAGTGTGTGTAAATCTGAGTCCCACAACATGTGAACTTCAAAAGTCACAAACGTGCAGCAGGATTTGAAAATAAGCGAGGTGATTAAGCCTGGCTGGTTTCCACTCTTCTCATCCATACGGGATGCAAATATCTGGCCTGTGTGCTCCGTCTTTCCCCTATGGGGACCCATGGTAGATCTCACTGATTGATCCTTCATTCTTTGAGGCCAGACATGTCTTCAGAAGCTTTCTCAACACAGTGTTCCATGAAAGCACTACCGATTGGTCAGGGCTGGAAAATAAGTGGAAATCTATTTGCAAACAGCCCTTTGGTAAACGTCAAGAATCAATATTCTTACTCTCATTTCTTATTAGGAGGCAGTACTTCTAGGGCAGAGAGTCCAAAGCCCATTCTGAAGGATACCCCTGCCCTCCAACATGGGGGGAAAAGTCTGTGGAACTCACAGCTTTGCTTAAAGAACCTGGGTTTTCATACTGACTCCTTTTAACCAAGCAATGAGCCAGCCTTTTAGTCCTCCTTCCTCCCGCTTGTCCCCAGGCACCATAAAACACACGGGGTAAACTCTTCTTCAAGGCTGTTCAACCAGTTCCAGGACTATACGTAACACCGTTGCTTTTAAGACACCTCACTGCAGCCAAAAGTTTAACCTTCTGGTGTGGGCTTTCCCTGACTTTCAGTGTGGTTGAACATCTGACAACCATTTGGTGGAATAAGTGAAGGGATTAGAACAAGAAACACGACCTTTTGTTGACTTTTCTGCTGAACCATTGGAAATTCATTTAGGCCCACACAAGCTTGCCTATTCCTCCTTTAATATTAAACATACAATTTTGCAGAAGTCAGTTCCCATCTTGGAGGTCATAGTTGGCTGTCAACACAGGATTCCTAAAGAGGAGTCCTCTCTCACCCTTGCCTTTGCCCCACCACCTTTTAAAACTACCCCAGCATTGGTGAGAAGGCGCCTGGTGGATGGCCTCAGCTGATGAGGTCATCTGTCCAGCACCAGGGTGACGCAACTTGCCAGGCTCTTGTGCCACAGTGTGGGGGGCTGCCTCCCCAAGGGAGCAGTCACAGCACCGCCCCTAGGCGGCCTCAGTCCCGAGGGAGGCTGATTCTACCAGGTCTATGGCCCGGAACTGTCTACATGCTTGGTGTGCCATGGTTGGGTTCTACTCTCCCTGTCCTCCCCTTCCCCTCTCTAATGCAAGTGCAGTAGTGCTGTAACCCAGATCGTCCGGGTGCTGCGCACATTCAGTCTGAAACATCTTGTCATTCTCTTGGCCCTTCTATAACTCTGAAGGCTCCCCGCAAACCTAGAACAAGCTCGGGAGAATTTCCTAGCCCAGGTGCTCTGTCTTCAGAGAGACGGGGTTCAAAGTAGAGTCAAGAGCATGGCTGTGTGTCCTTAGCCAGATTGCTTCATCTCCCTGAGCCTCAGTTTCTACATTTCTAAGAAGCAGTGTAGTAGAACCTGCTGCTTGGGCTTTTAGGATAACTGAGAAAAATTAGGGGAACAAATCTCTTTTCATGGTTCTTTGCTTCCCTCCTCTCCCACCCTCCACACATATGTATAAGGCAGGAAATCTCCCAGAGAGAAAACCCCCTCATATCATTTCACTGTTGTTGCTTTCTGGGTGGGAAGAAGGGGTTGCTCTCTGGGTGAGGAGGATCTGCTTGCAGCAAAGCAGGAAAACAGAGCCTCAATGTCTTGCGCCTGCTTGGGGCATAGATTCCTAAGTCCTGGAGCCCCTGCGGAGCCCAAGTGTGGAGCTTTTCAAGGACCTGCCCCAGAAAAGGTCTTCCCATCCCACTGCTCTGCCCCCCCAGAGCCCAGCTCACCAGCACAGCAGCCAGGGAAACCTGAAACGCAGTGTGCTATCGAGTTCTGCCGTGGGATTTTCACACAGTAACTGGCGACCTGGGAGCCCACTGACCCGGCGACATGCCAGCATGGCTAGCCTGGGTCGCATTACCATGTGCTGGCCCTCCAAGCCACTCCATTCCTTCCTGCTGGCTGGGCCATCCTGGTAAGTCAGCCCTGCGGATGGCACCGGACAGGGCAGACTTGTGAGGACCGCTGAGCACCATCCACAGGCCCCACCCTGCTCCCGAGGAAGGCCGGTGGGGAGATCAGGAAAGCCAACTTTCAAAAAGTAAAGTCAAATAATGAATGGCTCCCTGGGTTTATTTTCAGTGCTGCTTTGGTCTCGTTTAAGCAGTACATACATTTGAAACCCTGGAAATGTGGAGATCCGATGAAGCAGCAGGAGGCAAATGCAACGGCTGTGGTCCCTGGGCCCCAGGTGCACTGATGCCAGGTGCGGGGATCTGGCAAAGGAGAGTGGTGGTGTAGGCCAGCCCCTAATTTTCCAGATGCTAAAACTAAGGAACAAAGAGCTGAGTTAGTCAGGGAGTGAAGGAACAGGGCTGGTGCCCAACTGCCCGGCTTCTCTCTCCTGGTGCCCTCCCACCAGCATCTCCCAAGGTATGTTCCATCTGGTATGTGCCCTCAGTGAGAGACAGCTCTAGCTGTTCTAAACAATGGACCCTGTGGTCAGACGCCGCAGAGTAACACTGCGTCTTGAAATAAACAGGGCACCTTCACCGACATGGAAGCATGGCTATTCAGAAACTATGAATGGCCTGCCACTAACTGGGAAACACTGGGAGAAATAAAAGGAAAGGGTGGCTTCTTTGAGCTGCATTCCATTCCCAGACACCAGAGGCTCAAACCCTAAGGACATTTGTTGATCATCAGGAAGCCCAGGGCATGGGGGTGGGGGTCGTATCAGGTATCAGGTATCACAGTATCAGGCACTGTGTCTCAATTCTCACGGCCCTCCCCTCCTAGTCACAAGATGGTGGCCACAGCTCTAGGTATCCTGTACTCACACAACCTCATGCAAAAGCAGACAGCAAGGAGGTGTCAAAAAGGAAGCGCACCATCCCTGCATTTCTCTTTTTTTTCCCAGAAGCCCCTACCCCCTTAGTAAGTCTCATTGACCAGAAGAATTGAGTCATATGCTTTGCTTGTGGCAAAGAAGACCACAAGTCCTGTGACCTGCCTTTCCCTGAGCCCAGGCCCATTATCTCTCAGTTCTGAGAGCAAAAAAGGGGGAATGGCTATTTGGGGGTTACTAGTGGGGCTTACCATGATAGATGTCTTTGTTTGGGGACTTCTGAAAGCTTTTATATGTGACTGTTTTATATGTTTTATATTTTATTTGTTTATATGCTTATTTGTTTTATATGTGTACTATTTGTCTCAAGGGGCAAGTTAACGTACAGTTTCCCAAACTTACGTGAGCACAGAACAGTTCTGTCACTAAGCATCCCATGAGACTTGGTTCTATGGAGCCTACTTTGAGAAACGTTGCCCAATGTGTCCCCTCAGCATTTCCCTTCGTCATCTGCATGACATCACTTTTAGGCTAGACAGAAACCTCCTCAACCTTGAATAAATACAATTTTCGTAAATTTCTGTGTTCTTGATGTTTTCTTAAGTCTTTCCCTGTCCAAGTCAAACTTAGATTCAGAATGACGATTTTTTTGGTCTCTGCCAAAAGCCTTGCGTTTAGACATTTATCCTGAAATGTTTTCAGTCCCCACAAAATTCTTCAAAGTTTTAAAAATAAAGAAGGCAAGATGAAGTCCTGAAACTTGAATTCCAGCAGCTATGCTTGAATGTTCTAACAAGTCCATCCGCCCACGGATGCCACGATCATCATGTATAAGTGCCCCATGTCTCTGTCTTTTCTCTCTAACGAATTAGCTGTTTAAGTTTTCTGTCTTCCAGGAGCCAGGCCATGGTGCACACTCAGAAATCGTTGGGAAAAGCTGCACAGCTCAGGCTGAGAGGCAAACTTCAATATGTATCAGCTAAGGTTTCAGAAATGCTCTCACCTCAGCACTATTATGGCTCTCACCAGGCAGCACCCGGATACAGTGCTAAGCATCTCACCTACACGATTGCCATTCTTCCACCAAGCTGTGAGCCAGGAAGGACTATCAACCCTAGTCTTGCAGACGAGAACACCAAGCCCGGGTCTACCTGAATTCAGAGCCTGTGCGCTCTGTAAAGCCCGAGGGCTCGCAGTAAAGATGACCTATCTGCCTATTGTTAGGAGAGACCGGGGTAAATCCTTTTCTATTTGGAAGTGAACCTAGGCTCACCAGCTTCCTTCACGAAGGGGTAACCACATGACTAATAAAATCTGCTCATTGCTTTATAGAAAAAAATTTTTTTAAGGCTGGGCTTGGTACAAATTGGCAAAAAGTATAACCAAGCCCTCCTTGGGAAAGATTTGGTGTCTATGCATTTGTATGTATTAGGAAAGTGTGGTGTAATCACATTTTCCTCCTATTAGGTAAAGCTAGCTCAGAACTCACATTAAGGGCAATCTTCAAAGGAAGCATTTCTTTTTTTTTTTTTTAATAGATTTGGGTCATTTCCTTTTTTAAAATTTTATTTATTTATTTGATAGACAGAGATCACACCAGCAGTCAGAGAGGCAGGTAGAGAGGGGAGGGGAGAAGCAGGCTCCCTGCCAAGCAGAGAGCCCGATGTGGGACTCCATCCCAGGATGCTGGGATCATGACCCGAGCCGAAGGCAGCGGCTTAACCCACTGAGCCACCCAGGGGTCCCAAAGGAAGCATTTCTAAAAGGGGAGCTTGTCTGATGCTTGCAAGGCAGCAGAGTACCAATTAGACTTAATAACAAAATAGAAATATATAAATCCACCATTTTTCAAACATCTCCTCTATGAGAGACACAGTGCTATGTACCTTACACATTTTTCTTCAAGTTCTTACAGCCATCTTGAGAAGTGCTTTTATTGCCCTTGCTCCAATTTAACAAATCGGGAAACCAGGGTTTCCAAGAGGTTAATTGGCAAGGTGACATCACAAAACTAGATTTGGCAGCAAATTCAGAATTAATAAATACAGGATGATAATGGGCAGAGGAGTCTAGGCTCCAGTAGTTAAGGCCACCACCTTCCTCTGTCAGGCCAGCAGGGCCTCCCCAAGCCACTAGCCTACAGCAGACGAGACACCAAGATACAACGTTTGGTTGGTGGCAGCTGTGGCCCCTTAGCTTGGGAGCAAGTCCCAGCAGGGTCAGACTGGCCTATACTATTTCTGCACATTCAAGCGGAGATGCCAGGAGCTTGAGGGCATCCAATGGGTCCTCGGTTCCCCATCTGCCTGGAAGGATGTCATTACTGCTTGCTTAACCAGTTGACAACGTACTTGCCTTGTGAATTACCAGTGCTTGCAAATTACCGTGAGCTCCTTGGAGGAAGGCACCAAAGCATTAATGGACTATTATTCTCCTTGCTTTTACCATGCAGTCTGTATTATGAAAATAGAGTCTGAAATGTCTGCTTGAACTGGACAGTCCTTTTCAATGGATCATTGAAAATGCCCATGGACTTGATCTCACAAGCTGCTTCATTTGTGCCATGAAATCTCTTAAAAAGGAGAAGCCAGCAAGTAAATTTGCCTCGACATGGTGAAATAAAAGAGAATGTCTGTTTCATATGATCGTGCTCAGGCTTGGCTGCTTTTAAGATGGTTCAAGGGATTGTCTTTCTTTCTTTCTTTTTTTTCCTCCTTCCAAACTACCTTCTTTGTTTAGGGCTCCCTGTTTGCCCTCCTACCTTTTCTACAGTGTCACTTGTTGCTTTGCCAGAGACTAAATGAATGCGAGTACACAAAGGGACAATGAGACTCGTTACCCGAGGCAAGAAGCCACCTGCATGCATTCAGAGACAGTTCCTTCTCATATATCTTGCCAGTTTGTACCCAAGGGATTACCAGGAAGGCCACCACCCAGCTCTCTTACTCAGGGCAGATGAGGGAGGAGGAGGGGTTATCCCCTCAGCACTCCAGAACTGAGGAGCTCCAAGAAGCCAGGGAACAATGAACCTGAATTGTTGTTGTCGTACCACTAATTATTATTGTACTTATTCATTCCAGTCCCTTTCTACTACAAAGAAATTACAAAGAGATAGAGTAACTGATCCATCCTGATTGACATTAAATTCCTCTGATTATAAGCTATTTTTAGGCGTAAAGAGGCCACTGGCCAGATTGAAAGGGCAGAGACGTTAAGGACCCACCCAGTCATTCCTCACCACCTTTATCCACTATAAGCTGGAAAGTCAAAACAACAAGAAAATTCAAGATGCTGGCTCCCAGTAGTCAATGGTGGCAGACCCTTTCGCTTCTCAGTAGAACTGGCTTTGTTTCCATCTTCCATTCCTTACTCTCCCTTCTCTCCACTCCTCGCCAGATTCTACAGAAAGGAAGTTTGGAAATATTACGCAGAAAGCACCACACAAAGGCCTCACACTGAATAGATTCATAACCACTGCTTTCAAAGCCAAAATATAAAGGAAAAGCTAGCAGGGGAAGTCTCAGTGTAATGAAAGACCCATCTGGGCAGGGACAAATGATTGGTGTTTGGGAAGAATCCATGACCAGAGCCATTATGGAGTCCGGCTCATAGTAGGCATTTAATATTTGCTGAACGTATGAATGACCACAATCTCAACTGTGACCTATGTAAGATTTGGTCTCATGTTCCCAGTTATGCTGATTTTCCAGAAAGTAGATATCTTAGAAATTGCTAGTTTGTATGATCTTTCTATTTTTAGTTTTTTGAGGAACCTCCGTACTGTTTTTCACGGTGGCTACACCAATTTATATTCTCAGCTATAGTGTACCTTTTCTCCACATCCTTGCCAACACTTTTATTTCTTGTAGTTTTGATACTAGCCATTCTGACTGGTATGAGGTGATAGCCCATGGTAGTTTGGGTTTGAATTTCCCTGATGGTAAGTGAGGCTCATGTGTCTGTTGGCCATCTGTATGTCTTCTTTGGAAAAATCTGTTTTCTGTTTATGCCTGGGTCTTGCATGGCTTCTGTTGTCTCATGCTTGAGTTGCCTGCTTGGGCCTCTCCCCATAGGCTCTACCCTGACCTGATTATGAGTAGAATATGAAGAATTAAATGAATTTTGTATAAAACCTGAGGAACTGACTGGAAGAATGGGAAAAACCAAACTCTCAGGTTAGACATGCTATGAAATTTAAAAGTAGTTTTAAAAATAATTGATTTTCTTTTGTATTCCCTAACCCTATGTTCTCTCAACATTTTATTGTAAAACATTTCAAATATGTAGAGAAGTTGAAAATCATACAGTGAGTACTCCCACCACCTAGCTTTTATACTGATTATTCCATGATATTTGCTTGATCACATATCGATTCAATCCATCCATTCCTCTTCCCTTTTACCAACTCATTCTATTTTTGCTATTTTGTCTCCAGCATTTTCCTGTGAAAACATAGATCTATTGTTAAATGCTCATTATTTTGTTATTATATCAAGGCGAGTGTAGAATGGGACAGCTGATTGTCCTACAATATATGTTCTCCCCTTTTTCCATAGTAACAGAATTTTAAACATGTGCATGGAAATTCAGTACAGAAACGACATTCCTCCTTTACCGCTAGATGTAGCCATGTGTCTAAATTCTGACCTATAAAATACAATAGGAAATGTCATGCGACAGCTTCCAGAACCTTTCCAAGAGGCAGCATGCCAGTGCCTATTCCTGATTTGCCTCCAACCACCCTGCTGCCTGGAACATGGCTATGACCATCTTGGGCCACGTGGACAAGGACGCCAGCCTAGGGATGGCATCGTGGAGCTGTGAGCTGGATGAAACTTGCAGCCCGAAGACAGCACGAGCAGAGCCGCCACAGCAGTCCTGGATGGACTACCCTGGACTAAAGGTATATGAGAAGGAAATAAACATTGTTCTTGTTGACACACCGTTACTTCCAGTACTGCCACTTTCAACTAAACCTAATTCTAACCAATACAAGACAAAAAGCAAACAGTATAGAAGGGCTTAAAATGAAGCCCAGTACCTCCCCAGCCCCAGCTGAGCTCCCTTGAGCAGCACTTTGAACTCTTTCAACTAGTTACTTCCACATCTCTAAACAATGTTCCATTCTGATTTCCCCACCTGTCCATGGCAGACACCATCTCTTGACTTCAGCTCACTGAGCCTCTCCTCCATTCCTTTATTCTTCCTGTCAATGAAGATTCATTGCTCTTTGGATTTCTCTATTACTTGTTTTCATACATGTAGTATTATTTGCACTACTAAAGGTGAAATTTCTTGTCTCCTGCTTTGTAGAGGAGGTCATCAACCCATCTACCTCCAAGTCTTTCCACGCCTCTCCTGCCATCTCCGTCTCCACTGTTTTCGCGTTTCCGTTGCCAGTGTTGGTACCATTTACATGCTTTGACTGACAGCTTCACTTTAGAGTGCGGGTGCCTGCCTTGATTCTTTTGGAGCCTGAAATGCCAGAATATAGAAGGCTTCGCTCTGGGTGCCAAATCCTACCTTTGGTGCTCTAATTTGGCTATAGTCCTACAGCCTTCAATCTAGAACTCACCTAGGATGTTGTCTCTCATGTCCAGGCCCTTTATCCTTAGGAACACACAAGTGTCAGCACATGGAACTTAATGAGTGACCAAAGTGTTCTGAGTGATAAAACTGAACCAGAACGCTAGTAATTTACTTCCCATCCATTGCTCCTGAAGATCGCTTGAAAAGTCAGTGTCGGAGGACCAATGTGTAAGCTCACATTCTCCTGTAATACAATCAGCTATGTTACTTCCTGGCAGATTAAAGTTTGCGTAGACACATTTAGCATGTTTCTCTGTCTCCAAGTCTCGGGGAGCTCTGGCCCCGCAGCGGGCACCCCGGAAGCACCATGTTTGAGCTGAAGAACCACAACTTTGTAACATTAGGTCCAAGCTGAGAGTTCAAACGCCCACCACGAATGCCTGTTGGGTGGCCACGGACAGAGACTTTTGAAATCATAAGACACTGCTCCCAGCACGCTGTTGGTTCAGTGCCCATTTTGTCCACAGAGAAACAGACAAGAACGCAGGAACTCACATTCAGATGCACTTAGCCTGCAAGAACAGCAGCTAAGTGTGTATTTTAGGCACAAAACTTCAAACTGTAATAAACACAAGATACACACGTTTGTGAAGACTACCTCTGGCTTCGTGCTGTCATGTCAAAATGAGGGTGGAGATAGGAAATCTTTAAAACTAAACAGACATAAAATAATTTCTTAATTTAAAACATACATACTGATGTGTCTTCCCTACTCTGTTTCATGCGAGGTCAAGCCTGTCTGACTTCTGGGTTGTCAACAGATCTATGGAGATCTCCGGACTGTAAATTTGGAGAAGACCATGAACGATGGCGGCATCCCAAGTGAGATAGCCTCTAGACCACTTGGAAGTCTTTAGTCCAATCCTACGTCCTTCCTTGCTGATATCATTATATCCAGACCATAGGCAGGAGTGATCAGTGGCTAGAGCTCAGAGAAGAAAGTTGAAACCTGAGTGGAAAGTCAGTGAAGTGAGTTCAAAATGAATGAGGCAAATGATTCGAGGAGCAGAGATCCCATACAGAGCCAGGCTGTGCCAGAAGAGGCACCATGGGGATGATGTGCTAGTCCTCAAATCACACCTTCTCCTCAATCCCATGGAGTTGGTATGCCAACCATCCACATGGTCACACACACCACGTTCTACCTCCTACCACGCTGTCCTCTTTACAACCTCCCAGCCCACAGGGGCCTCTGTGGTCAGTGGCTCAACTCCCCCAGGCAATCAGCCACTGTTACTGCCCTCTTGTTCCCCACTCTCCCTTATTTGGCAAAACTGTGTTCATCTGCTGTGCTGTCTACTATATTACTATCCCTCTCAATCTACCCTCTAGAAGGTTAGCCACTCCCCCAAGAACCTCTCCTCCCTATCGCAAAAAAGTCCCCAAATTTTAGTTGGCCAGGTGGTAACCTAGCATGAAAACTATATTTCCCAGTCTCCTTGGCTAGCTAGTGACCTAGTTATTATAGGAATATGTGTAATTTCCAGCTCATGTCCTTAAAGGGAATGGTTGTACCTTCCCTTTTCTCCTTTCTGCTGGCTGGAATGCAAAGCCATCATAGGAGTCTGGGAGCTAAATGAACCAGATGAACACCCTAGGAGAAGGCAGAGTGACAAGGTGGAGAGAGCCTGGCTCCCTGACACCATCAGGCCCACTGCAGACCTGGACTGCCGACCCAATCCTTGAGTAAGCAAGAAATAAGCTTCTGTCTTGTTTCAGCCACTAAATTTCTGAGTCTTTTTGCTCTGCAGTCTATCCTGTCTCTGAATGCAGCACTACTCCAGATCATTTTTACTGTCTCCATAATCTACTCCAAATGCCAGAGCTCTGTTTCCACATTCTTAGCACCCCCACTGAACTCTTTCATTAACCTCAACCAAGTCTTAACTCTCCCTATGTTCATCTTCCTTTTGTGCACTGCAACTGGAGTTCTCAGTATTAGAGTAGTGGGTAGTACTTGGCTAGGGCGGCAGCTCTTCATTAAAGGGAACCAAAAAAATGGGGCTCAGTCGGTTAAGCATCTGCCTTCAGCTCAGTTAATGATCCCAGAGTCCTGGGATCAAGTCCTGCATCAGGCTCCCTGCTTATGAGGGAGCCTGCTTCTCCCTCTGCCTGCTGCTCCCCTTGCTCATGCTCTCTCTTTCTGACAAACAAATAAATGAAATCTTTTAAAAGTAATAATAATAAAAAAATAAAGGGAACCAAAAAGTATTTTGAGTTCATAGAAGGTATTCAGTAAATGTTTGTCAAATGAATCCATGACCAGTGGAAAATCCTATCACTAAATGCAAAGGACCAGTTGATAGAAATTTTCTCCCTCATATTCTTTAAAATAATTATCACCATCATCTTACATTCATTGAATCAATGTGCTAGATCCTGTAATATTAGGCAATTCGCATGCATTA
>ML103865.1:0-48021 GCA_003697995.1 Taxidea taxus jeffersonii
AAAAAAAAAAAAGAGTCTAGAAATAAACCCATGTCTCTACATCCAACTGATTTTCAACAAGAGCACCAAGACCATTCAGTGGGAAAGATTAGTCTTTTAAACAAATGGTACTGGGACAACAGGATATCCACATGCAAAAAAATGAAGTTGGACCCCTACCTCACACCCTATATAAATTTAACTAAATGCATGAATGGCCTAAGTAAAGAGCTAAAACAATACAGGAGTAAAAAGATATAGGAGTAAAAACTACAGGAATAAATCTGCATGATCTTGGCTTGGCTATGGGCTCTCAGATAAAACACCAAATGTACCCGTAATGAGAAAAAAAAATTGATAAATTGGATTTCATCAATTTAAATTTATGTGCCTGAAAGGACATTATAAACAAAGTAAAAAGACAACGTATAGGTTGGATAAAAAGTATTTGTAAAAAAAAAAAAAAAAGTATTTGTAAATCACATACCTGACGAGGGTTTAATTTCCAGAATATAAAGAACATGTATAACTCAATTTAAAAAAAGACAAAACTCAATTAAAAAATTAACAAAGGACTTGAATGGAAATTAAAGAAGAAATACAACTGGCCAAAAAGCATGTGAAAATACACTCAACATCATTTTCATTAGGGAAATACAAATCAAAACCACAAAGAGATCCCAGTTTATACCCACAAGGGTGGCATATGAAATTAATGAATCACTGAACACTATATCAAAAGCTAATGATGTATTATATGTTGGCTAATTGAACACAGTAAAAAAATTTTTTAAATCTAAAAAATAAAAATATACAAATATAAGAAGTGTTGGCAAGAATGTGAGGAAATTAGAACCCTAATACATTACTGGTGAAAATGAAAGGTGATTCACTCTATGTGAAAAGCAGCTTGGGAACTCTCAAAATGTTAAGCATAGAATTACCACACAAACCAATACTTCTCCTAGGTTTATACCCCAAATACTTGAACACATGTATTTAAACAAATAAAACTAATACACACACACACACACACACACACACACACACACACACACACACATTCATAACAGCTCTATTTGTAATAGCTAAAAGGCAGAAACAACCCAAATGTCCACTAATGGATCAGTAAACACATCCTGGTATATACACAGAATAGAATATCATTCAGCCACAAGAAGGAATTAGTGATACACTTTGAATAAACTTTGAAAACATCATTATGCTAAGAAACCAGACCCAAACAGTCACATACTGTATTTCATTTGTATGAAATATCCAGAAAAAATGCATCCAGAGAGGCAAAAAGTATACTGATGGTTACCAAGGAGTGAGGGAACAGGAGAATAGAGAGTAAGTGTTTGTAGGCTAGCTGTTCTCTCCTTCCTTTCTTGGCCATGGGTCTTTCCCAGGATTCTGTCCGTGGGCATCTTCTGAATATTCTTCCAGTAATTGTCCCTGCTCTTGGAGCCTAGAATACCACTGAACGCCTGATGATTCTGAGCTCACCATCTGTAGGAGCTCCAGTTACTATGCAACACCAGACAAGGGATAGGACATTCTGGAACTTCTGTTTTTGCTTCACATGTCATTACTAAGACAAAGATAATACCTAGCTTCGATACCTAGCTGGATGTGTTGCCAACGGCTAATAGACATTTCTCTCCTGATAGTCTAGAGGTATTTTAATACGTCAAAGTCACCATTTTTTTCTAAATCTGTTCTTCCTGCTCCCCATATTAGTAAAGGACACTTTCATCTACTCAACTTGCCCAAGCACTAGAAACTCATGATCATCTTTATTTCACTCCCTCCCTTGTCAAGTGGTCCTGCTGGTTTTATTGGCCAGCTTTTTAAAAGCCCTGGAACAATAACCCCCTCCCACCCTCATCAATTTCATTTGCATGGCTGCTGTTCAGGCTTTTGCTACCTAGAACACTGAACTGAAACTGTTCTTTTTATTTTTTAAGATTTTATTTTTTTGACAGAGAGACACACACAGAAAGAGGGAACACAAGAGGGGGAGGGGGAGAGGGAGAAGCAGGCATCCCACTGAGCTGGGAGCCCGATGCAGGGCTCGATTCCAGGATCCTGGGATTGTGACATGAGCTGAAGGCAGACTTTAACCATCTGAGCCACCCAGGCGCCCCAAGAAATGTTAACTGTTCTTGCATTTAGTCTCTGCCTATGCTAAAATGTTAGTTTCCCGGAATGCCTGGGTGGCTCAGTCAGTTAAGCAACTACCTTCAGCTTGGGTCATGATCTCAGGATCCTGGGACCTAGCCCTGCATCAGGCTCCCTGCTCAGTGGGAAGCCTGCTTCTCCCTCTCCCTCTGACCCTGACCCCTCCCATTGTGCTCTCTCTCTCTCTCTCTCTCTCTCTCTGTCTCTCAAATAAATAAATGAAATCTTTAAAAAAAACTGTTTTAAATATTAGTCTCCCTCAGAATTTCAGACTCTCCTTTTCTCCCTTTATCAGTCTTCATATGTTCTCTGGATGATCCAGGTATTTTTCATAAGTTCATTTTCTAATTGATATCTCTGACAACTCCTAAATTAACATACTTATTCTTAGAAGTCTTAGAAGTCAACTAGTTTGTTGAAGACCCTTGCAAACATCTCTAACTGCTTCTCTGATGTCTACGTGAGCATGTCCACAACAGAATCCATTATCTTCCACTGTAACACAGCTCTGTCCTTATGAATTCCCTCTCCGTGGGTGGCACATGATCTACACTGAGATTCTCGTATAAAATCTGCCAGTGCAGGTGGATTTATCACGAAGCTAAACTGGGTGAGGCCTGGCAAATTTTTACAGTTTTGCATTATTTTGTACCCACCCAACTGTATATGCTTTGGGCTCTTACAAATCAGGATCCATCTCTGCCTGCAATGAATCCCTTACATTTCTCTCTTAAATTTCGCCTATGAGAATGCTGAGTCATTATTTTACTTACATAAGAATATTTAGACCTATTTCAGCCCTTTCCATCTTTTCCTGTATAATGTAGTAATTTCAGACTTGACCATTAGTTACCTGTAAAACAATTTCCTAGTGATCTTCTCACCCTCAATTTATGTCAACAAACTTTCAACCATAAAACGTGCAACTGTTGATTCAAAATAATAATAACAATCATCATCATCATCAACATCCCACAAACATCACTTTGTGAATTCACTACCTAATTCCCATCTACTTTTTTAGGACAAAATCCAAGTTCCATAGTATGGTATTTAACAACTTCCATGAAATGGACTCATTTATTTATTATTTTTCAGATTCTTCCTTAATTATTACAGTCCTGGTTTAAATTCTTGAAATGCTAATCCACTTCCACATACCCTCCCAGACCACCATTATTCTTGCTTCCATGAGTTTGCTCAAATTTTCCCCACTAATTGGAACTTGGTATGTTCTACCCAACTGTATACATCTGCTCAGGCTGCCATAACAGAAAAGGCCCAAGGGGATAAGCAGTAGAAATGTATGTCCTCATGGTTCTGGAGGCCAGAAGTCTGAGATCAAGGTGCCAGCATGTTTGGTTCCTGGTGAGGGCTCCCTTCCTGGCTTACAGACAGCTGCCTTCTCACTGTGTCCTCATGAGACCTCTCCTTGTTGCATGTGTGTGGAGATAAGGGGAGAGAGAGCTCCTGGGTGTCTCTCATAAAGACACGAAACCCCCTGGATCAGGGCCCCTATGCTTATGACCTCTTCTAACATTATTACATCTTTCCATAATTTCTAGCATTTCCATTTGATTATTTCTTTCAATTTCCAGCTCTACTGATATTACTCATCTGATCATGGATGTTGTTTACCTTTCCCACTAGAAATTTTTTATTTTTTAAATCAGGGTCCCAAAGAGTTTTTTGTTTTTTTTTTTTTTAATTTGACAGACAGAGATCACAAGTAGGCAGAGAGGGAGGCAGAAAGAGAGGAGGGGAGGCAGGCTCCCTGCCGAGCAGAGAGCCCGATGCAGGGCTCGATCGATCCCAGGACCCTGAGATTATGACCTGAGCCTAAGGCGGAGGCTTAACCCACTGAGCCACCCAGGCGCCCTCCTACTAGAAATTTTTTTAAAAATATTTTTACCTTTTTTCCCCTGGATTATACATTTCATTTTTTCAAATTTATTTTCTTAATAATCTCTATGTCCAACATGGGGCTTGAGCTCAAAACCCTGAAGTCAAGAGTCATATGCTCCACCAACTGAGCCAGCCAGGTACCCCTCAACTAGAACTTTTAACTTTTTAATCTGCTTATGAGTGAACTGGTTATTTAAAATTTCCCAGGCTTCAACATTCTCACCATCAGAAAGCGAGGATAGCCATACTCAATACAAATGTAGCCCTTTTTGTTAGATGCCAAAATGAGATCACTTCCACTGAACAGAAAAACTTCCAAGTACCAATTATCTAATTAATTAAATGTAACTTTATTAACAAAAGCCAACAATAAAGAAATTTAAAGAGATTATTTTAGAGTATAATAATTTGCCATGAAAAGAGTAAATACTAAAGCTTTTTTCTGTCATCCAGAAAGATCTAGAATTGTGGTGCTCAGTATACTCTACTACTTTGAAAGAGTGAAATATTTCGTTCTTATGTTTAGGCATTGATAAAAGAGCTTAGATATATGTGTTAAAAGCTTTCATATAGGGGCACCTGGGTGGCTCAGTGGTTAAAGCCTCTGCCTTTGGCTCAGGTCATGATCCCAGGGTCCTGGGATCAAGTCCCGCATTGGGTTCTCTGCTCAGCATGGAGCCTGCTTCCCCCAACTTCTCTCTCTGCTTACCTCTCGGCCTACTTGTGATCTCTGTCAAATAAATAAATAAATAAAAATCTTAAAAGAAAAAAAAAGCTTACATATGAGCATAAAAATAACTAACATTTATGGTAATAAATGTCATATCATTCTAATTGCCTTACATATATTATTTACATTAATTCATTTACATTAATTTCATAACTTCTCAATTAGGTAGGTACTATTATTATCCCCACTTAAGACATTAGGAACTGAATTGAGATATAGAGAGAGTAAGTGCAGACCAGGGATTCAAACTCAGGTAGAGTGACTTCAGTACCCACATTCTTAACAGTCTTCAAAGCCTGTGGAAATCATAAATGTGAAAGTGTGTTACAGGGAACACTAACCTATCCCTGTATTTCCAGTTAGCACCAAACATGGGAAATGCCCATCTTTTTGCCCACTGCTGGTATAACTGCCCAGAGCTCTGGGGTGAAGTTCATCCATAAATTTAAGTAGTAAACACACTCTCTCA
This sequence comes from Taxidea taxus jeffersonii, assembly GCA_003697995.1. Classification (NCBI taxonomy): domain Eukaryota; kingdom Metazoa; phylum Chordata; class Mammalia; order Carnivora; family Mustelidae; genus Taxidea; species Taxidea taxus. Next base: position 5,268 of record ML103865.1, read on the forward strand.
TGCTGAGACATACCTGCCTATGTTCATTGAACACACCGAGGAAGTTCTCAAACCATACTGGGATGAAGGCCAACAGGACCGCAGATGTAGACCTCATCAGTTACCAATACTCAACTGTCTAGATCTGTTTTCAGTGAGTGGCCCATGGAAAATCATGACACAGCTGATGAAAATTCACAATTTAAAAACAGAATAGCAAGATGCACAAACAGAAAAACCATAGCTTGTCATGAAATAGAATTGGTCCTGGAAATGAGTTTTTCCAACAAATCTAATTATTATACACACACACACAGAGAAGCAAACACATAGGCTTCCACTTTTGAGAATGGCAGATGAGGTAATATGTACTAACCCTTTGTTGAGGACCACTAAAAGGGTTGGTAAAGAGCAGTAAGAGATCCTAATTAACACCAAAGACCCAACAAGATAGGAAATTTCTTGCTGAGAGGATGCAAAAAGAGATGCATGAGAGATCTCCTTTTCAGGGGTATTTGCCTGCGTAGGTAAAGCAACTAAGAGCTGGGGTTCTTTAAACTGAGAAGGAGGGAGGTGCCAAGGACACCAGGAGTCAGTACCCTGAGTAATATTCCCTTTTCCCTAGTGTCACTTTTACAACAACTTGCCTATTCTTGGGGAAAGGCCTAAGGGCAAGCAGATCTCTCATGGAAATTTCAGGACCTGGAAGGACAGGTCTGAATTTGGTGCCACCAAAGGCTACTAATAAAGCAAACACTCTACTTGTGGTAGAGACACAAGAGCTTCTCTCTCTCGCTTTCTCTCTATTTTGGTTTGTGTGTTTGTGTGTGTGTGTGTGTGTGTGTGTGTGTGTGTTTGTTTTTAAAGGTGAGGTGGGGAGCACAGGGAGAAACAGACTCCCCACTGAGCAGGGAGCCAAATGTAAGACTTGATCCCAGGACCTGAGCCCAAGGATGATGCTTAACTGATTCAGCCCCACAGGCATCCCAAGAGCTACACTTCTTAGTTGTGGTACTTTGACAGGTCAATGAGGTTGTCCAGAAAATCTTCAACCCTTGATCCCATACTGCTTTCAAGCTTAGGAACCTGTCATGAGAAGACAAAATTCCTCCCTGGTAGAAGATTTATTCTAAATACCACAGTCTATCTCAAAAATAATTTTTCAAATAAAATATCCAGCTAACAATAAAAGACTATATGAAAACAACAGTCAAAATCATTACAAACTATAGATGAAAGAAGCAAAGTCCATGTTTAGGCATCATTGTCAGATGGAGAAATGAGTGCCATTTTAGTGGCTATGATCAATGATATATAAACCGAAATTAAGTATGTCAATAAAGTACTGGAAAAAATAAAATCTGACACAGAAGATTTGGAAAATAGCTGAAAGTCATAGGACTGAAAAATACAATAATGAAGTTAAGAACTCAATAGATGTTTTCAACACCACCAAAGAGAAAATGAAAAAATCAGAAGATCGAGCAGAAGAAATCAGCTTGAAGAAAGTGTGGAGAGACAAAAATATGGGGCATACTATTGGACAGGATAAGGTACATAAAATAATGTGGTCTAACATATATTACTTTGAGTTCCAGAATAAGGAGAAAGACAAATGAGACAGAAACAATGTTTGAGAAGAACTGATATTTGAATTCAGAGTCTTTATAATGAAATAATATAAGTGTGACTTTCCATGAGGGGCATTCAGCAAAAATTACAGCTCTTCATTCATTCATCCTAAAAATAGTGTATATCAAGTACCTGCTATATCCTGGGCACTCATAATTATGGAGGATAGAGCAACCAGCAGAATAAAGACTCTTCAAAGAGCTTATATCCTTCTAGTAGAAACAACAATAAATACATTCTTATATAATAAAATGTCAAGTAGTATTTTTTTTTTAGTGTCAAGTAATTTTGGTTGTTCTGAAGGCAATTAAAACCTGAGTAAAAGGACCAAGAGCAATGAATGATGTCCTATTCTAGAGAAGATGCCTATCTTCTAGATAAGATGGTCAGAAACTACTTTCTAAGGTTCTGAACAGGGATCTGTGTAAAGTGGGAAGGAGGCCCAAGAAGATCTGGGTGTAGAACACTGCATAGGAGGGAAACATCAAGTAGAAGGGCCTGAAGGTGGAAGGTTGTTTGTTGTGCTTGAGGAATAACAAGAAGGCCAGTTTGGTAACATTGAGAACAAGAATGAGGACAGAGGTTCAGGAAATGAGGCTGGAGAGGTTGTTAGGGGTCAGGTTGGGGAGAACCTTGAAGACTTTGGATTTGATTCTAAATATCATTACTACCTCTGGAAAGTCTGAACCATGAGACTGGTTAAGATATGCTTTCCATTTCCAAAGGATCACTCTGGCTGTGGAAGAACAATAGATTGTAAGGAAGAAAGGGTGGAGACAGACAGAGCCCTTACCAGGCCACGAGCAGTGCCAGTAAAGAAAATATGGTGGCTTGATCCAAGTAGTATCAGCAGAGATATGACAAAGTAACCAGAAGTCAGTATACATTCTGACTGTGTTTCCAATTGGTTCTGGAGATGGACTGAACATGAGTTAGGAAAGAAAGGGACAAATCAATTGCGAGTCTAAGGTTTTAGCTAACAAACTTAGCACTTGAATGAACAGAGCATTTCTATTAAAGCCAAGAATGTAATAAGAAAGATAACATCTGTAATTTTTCCAGATTATAATAAAGATTTGGGTCAACCCAATAAGAAAAAAATGAAAACTATAAATATTGGAAAGCATGAGACATAATTACATTCTTTATACTTAATAGGAGATCTACCTAAAAAATTCAAAGAATAGACTGGACAAAATCAAGAAAACTAATAGGAAAATCCTATAAGAGAACTGAATAGAAGACAAAGACAAAACAAAACATTATTAACAGATTTCCTGTATAACAGCAATAAAACTTTAAAATACATATGAATAAACCTTAGGAAAAAATGTGTAAAACCTTACAAAGACAATGGCATATTGTTTCATATTGACATGGAAAGGTTCCTAGCATTTACCAAGTGAAAAAACTCTGGAATTCATAGCCCAGAATATTTAGTATGATCCCATTAAAAATCATGAATACAGGCACTCAGATGGCTCAGTTGGTTAAGCATCTGCCTTTGGCTCCGGTCAGGATCCCAGGGTCCTGGGATTGAGCCCCATGTAGGGCTCTTTGCTCAGCGGAAGCCTCCTTCCCCCTCTGCCTGCTGTTCTTTTCTTCTTCTGCTCTCTCTGTCAAATAAATAAATAAAATCTTTATAAAAATTTAAAAAATAAAGATCATGAATACACATTATGTGGATTTGTGTGTACATATGTGTATATGTATGTGTATTTAACTATAGTTATAGCAAAAATGTAACACTATGAACTGTTGTTGATAGATTAACAGATGTGAAGAAGCTACAACTTCGGGGAAGCTATTCTCTTTTCTGAATCCATATAGGTAAGTATTGTTTATAATAAGCATTATAAAACTTATGATAAAAAAAGAGAAAAATTATTTTTATAGAAAGCATAAGCAAAATTCCCCTTAATAGCCACAGAGTAGTTGGCATTTATTAAATACCAGATAATACACTAAAAACTTGCAGCACCTGGGTGGCTCAGTCATTAAGCATCTGTCTTCAGCTCAGGTCACGATCCCAGATTCCTGGGATCGAGCCCCACATTGGGCTCCAGGCTCAGCAGGAAGCCTGCTTCTCCCTCTCCCACTCCCCCTGTTTGTGTTCCCTCCCTCACTGTTTCTCTCTCTGTCAAATAAATAAATAAAATCTTTTTTAAAAATACACTAAGAGCTTCACGTGTATTAATTCCTGCATTCCCCATTAAGATGATTGTCCAGGGGAGCGCCTGGGTGGCTCAGTGGGCTAAGCCTCTGCCTTGGGCTCAGGTCATGATCTCAGTGTCCTGGGATTGAGCCCTGCATTGGGCTCTCTGCTCAGCAGGGAGCCCACTTCCCCCTCTCTCTCTGCCTGCCTCTCTGCCTACTTGTGATCTCTCTCTCTGTCAAATAAATAAATAAAATCTTTTTTAAAAAAGATGATTATCCAGGCTTATGACATCGGTAAAAGAATTTTCCCCATTTTACAGGTGATAAAATTCAGACAAAGGGGAAACTGCTTAAGTTTGGATGGCATGAAAGTGGCAGGGTCAACTTTGGAATGGAAACAGGTGGATCCAGAAGTCCATGCTCCCATCTATGATACTGACTTTAAACAAAAATACTCTTTCTTACAGCATTGGTGGGAATGCAACCTGGAGTAGCCGCTGTGGAAAACAGTATGGAGGGTCCTCAAAAAGTTAAAAAATAAAACTACCTTTTGATCCAACAATTGGACTACTAGGTACTTATCCAAAGGATACAAACATAGTGATCTAAAGTGGCACATGCAACCCAATGTTTATAGCAGCAATGTCCACAATCGCCAAACTATGGAAAAAGCCCAGAAAGAATGAAATCATTGCCATTTGCAATGACATTGATGGAACTAGAGTGTATTACACGAACAGAAATGAGTCAGTCAGAAGAAGACAAATACCATTTGATTCCACTCATTTGGAATGTAAGAAACAAAACAGATGAACATAGGAGAAGGGAAAGAAAAACAAAAACAAAATAAGAGGAAAGCAGAGAGGGAGGCAAACCGTAAGAGACTCTTAACTCTAGGAAACAAACTGAGGGTTGCTGGAGGAGAGGGGATGGGGAAATTGGGTGCTGGGCATTAAGGAGGGCATTTGCTGGAATGAGCACTGGCTGTTCTATGCAACTGATTAATCACTGAATTCTACCTTGGAAATGAATAAAACAGTGTGTTAACTAAATTGAATTTAAATAATTTTTTTTAAAAAGCTGAGCTGAGATTAAGAGTCAGCTGGTGAACAAACTGAGCCACCCAGGTGCCCTAGATTAACACATTATTTATTTATTTATTTTTTAACTTAAACTAATAAGTGGACATTCCTCCAAATTCAGATTCTAAGCTGAAAATAGGAAGAATGATTGTTTTCACTATTGCTAAAGTAAAACCTGAAGCAATCAAATTATTTGCCACCAAGAATTCTGTCTCTTTGTGTTTTACCATCTGAAGGGCAGATTTTCACTCCCATTGGGAGGTAAGACCTTCTTACCGTGAAGCAGATTCTAGCCCTGAGGGTCACAGACAAACTTCATGAAGTCATCAGACAACCTGTAAATGTGAATCTCTTATCTAAGGAGACGATCTATAGCATTTAGCAGATCTAGAACAACAACAACAACAACAAACAAAACCCAAAGAGTTAGCATTGTGACTTTACCAATTGGTGAAAAAGTGAAGTCTGAGCTAAGAACTTTAGAGAACCCTGTTCATCTGTGTTCCCTTCAGGAAAGTTCATGTGCTAGACTGACAGTAAGCTTGGAAGGTGAGAATGGGAACTGGGAAAATTAATTGAAACTTCTATCGTGCCAAATGCCTTTGGTGAAGATTATTGGTGGTGTGTGAGCCACAGCTTTAGACCATAGAGTCAAAGACAACGCAAAGTAATCAGAATAAATGAATGAGTAGGAGACTGAGCGTTTGAGATCCAGTTGACATAACTGTAGAATATGGCTTCCGATTGCTTGGAGGAACATGAATGACAAGAAGAGAGACACATTAAGGAAAAGAGCGTTCTCATGTATGTAGATACGTCTTGTAAAAATGGCTTGCGGGAGGAGCCTAGAAGTTTTTCAAAGCTTTATAGATGAGCTTATAATTTGAGGGCAAATCTTTTCAACCAAAGTGTCCCATGTGCCTCCAAGTCCCTCAGAATCTCAAGAACTGGGACAGGGTGGCTTGCCTCTCTTTCCTATTCTGCACCTGCTACCCTACCAGTGGAAGCAGCCCTTCTTGTCCTGCGTTCCCATTCTTGAGGTGAATTCCTCACCTTGAGTTCTAAGACAGTAAAAACATAAAGTTGCCTAGTTTGGCAGCTCCATCACCAAGAGCCCTTTCATAGGGACTAGACCAAATGGTTCTATCTGGAGAGAAATGACCCCTGAGATCTGGCCTCTGAATGCCAGGCTGGATTCCAGAGAGTGGTGCTGATCTTCTGAGTCCCCAGCAACCCAGGAGGCACCTCTGTGCTGACCCACTTCCTCTGTTCTTTTGGTTATCAGGTATCACCTACACAAGTACTGATCCATCCTGTGGAAAAGTGAAAGGGGCCCATGAGGTCTTTGCACAAAGAGGTTCATATTAACCCATGCAGGTGCAAACTCAAGTAAAGAGGCTAGTGAGGAGGCACCTACCTGGGTGGCTCAGTCAGTTAAGCATCTGACTCTTGGTTTCTGCTCAGGGCATGATCTCAGGGTCATGGGATCGAGTCCCACATCATGTTCTGTGCTCAACGGGAAGTCTGCTTGGCTTTCTCCATTTCCCCAAACCCCTCCCTACCAATATGAAATAAATCTTTTAAAATAAGATAAAATAAAAAACTAATGAGGCAGAAGGTAAGAGCTATGATCACAGCTTTGCAGCTCTGTAGGCTGTTTTTCTTGTTTGTATATAGAACATTGGTTCATCTCATAGTCAGGGAACTGGAAACCAACCGCAGACAGAAATCAGGAAACAAAGGTAGAAACACAAGCGAATGCATGAGGAATGAGTTGGAACCCTGGGTTGGGCACTTGGCAGGGTTTGCCAAGATGCCTGAGCCCTGGTGAGTGTTAGTGCTCACTGTGTGCAATTCAGGAAGCAGACCAGGTGATGCGGGAAATATCGAGAAGGAAGTGATGAGGGTGGGATGCAAAGGAAGTAGCATTTCAGGTGTTTTGGCCCAACAGGGGAGGGAGCTCCTTGCAAAGAACGTAACGTTCTCCCAGAAAGAAGCAATATTCATAAAACCTTCTGAAGACAGAAAAAGAAACAGTGGTTTCCCCCACATAAAGAAAAAATGAGTTAATGATAAGATGACTCAAAAGTTCTGCATCGAGACCCAAGTGCCTGAATTAGCTACAATTTACATAACTAAGTCTGACTTAATATAAATATTAACAGGATCTGAAATTCTTTTTCCTCCTCAAGAGAAAAAAACCTTTGAATCACTATCCAAAGAATAGTGCTTCCTCAGGGAAATAAAATGATTCTTATCTAAGAGGACAAAGGAGATTTAAAAAATTGGTCTGTGCTTCATTAAGCAAAATTATGTTTTCAGAAAAACACAACCATAAAACAGTAAGGATTGGGTTCTCATGTATTCTATCTCAAACTTCAGGGCCACTCTAATCTCTTGAGAGTTAAGATGATTTTTTTCCCCTTGATATATAATATCAGGGACATTGTCCACCTTCAAATAGATACTCAAAAAAAAATGCCATCACCAAGGACAGTTCCACGAGCTGGAGAAGACTCAGTCTAAGGTGAATGCGGGCGAGTGGCAAGTAGATCCAGATATGCCTTCCTGGGAAAGTCTGCCTACAAAATCCTCATTAAGAAAGAAAGAGGGATGGGCACCTGGGTAGCTCAGTGGGTTAAGCCTCTGCCTTCCACTCAGGTCATGATCTCAGGGTCCTGGGATCGAGCCCTGCATTGGGCTCTCTGCTCAGCGGGGAGCCTGCTTCCTCCTCTCTCTCTCTGCCTGCCTCTCTGCCTACTTGTGATCTCTCTCTCTCTCTCTCTCTGTCAAATAAATAAATAAAATCTTAAAAAAAAAAAAAAAAGAAAGAAAGAAGGAGAGAAGAGTGATCATGTAGCTTCCTCATACCAGTGACCCAAATGGGACAAAGAGAGAGCATGGTTGGAAATGGAATTCTCACATTGTCATAGAAGTATGGTATAGGGATATGTAAGTTATTATCCTCAAGAGAAACCACAGAACTTTATCTAGAAAGGGACTGCTGGTGGGAGATGTGAGAAGAATGAATCTGATGTACATCTGGTGGGATTCAGTTAGCAGAATCTGGAGATACTAGAATATTCTCACCCTTGATTGTTTGCAATGTGAGACACTTGAGTAAAATACGATTTGACTCATTCTTCTGTCCACCAGTCTACACCCTCCAAGACCCAGGTGTCCCTCCAGAGACATGGAAGAGGAAATGTGACCTGGGAGGGAAGTCACATGAGAAATGCAGAGAGAGAAGGAAGTAACAGCTGGGAGCAGCTCTGGTCCAGAAAAAAAAAGAGATAAGCTTCTAACAGTATAGGTCTGGCACTTTGTAGATGGAGCTTAAGTGGCAATGATCCAGACTGATTATCCCAGGCAGCTTGTCCTGAGAAAGTTCACTTAGATCTCCCTTGTGTTCTAGCAAACCCTCCGAACAGATGCTCTCTACCCTAAAACTCTAGGTGACTCAGTTCAAAGACCCACAACATCATGAGAGAACATACAGAACACTGACAGCAGACACAGGGATTGAACACAAGTCCTGTGTGGTTGTGGAGCCTGCAGACTGTGGCTGGCTGAACTGCGATGTGCTCTAGCTGCAAAAATACAGTGTTCAAAGACTTTAGACAAAATCATGTGTAGAATACCTCACTGGTAATTTTTATGTTGATAACATCATAATGATAACAACTTGGAATACTGGGCAAAATAACATGTATTATTAAAATCTGCCCTTTTCATGGGGTGCCTTGGTGGCTCAGTCAGATGAGCACCCACCTCTTAATTTTGGCTCAGGTCATGACCTCATGGTTGTGGGATCAAACCCTGCATCAGGCTCCACGCTCCACAGGGAGTCTACTTGGGATTCTCTCTCTCTGCCTCTGCCCCTCTCCATCACTCACACACTCTCTCTTTGAAAATGAATACATTTTTTAAAAAATCATTAATAAATAAATTGCATGCATAAATATATGTAACCTATATATTTGGCTCCTAAAACATCTAAAATCACACAGGTGGTTTGCATTTGTGACTTTCTCTCTACTTCTAATGGACCACAGGGCTCTAGAGGCCCAAAGAATATTTCCTCCTGATGTTGGGATCAACCCTGTCTTCCCCAATCCCTGCAGGGCAGATGCAAGAGGTTTTACTTCGTTTAATCTTCTCCAGGGCTTGGTGTAGAGCTGAGCACAGGGTAGACAACCAACAAACACCAAGGCTGTTTCCCTAAGAACTGTATGCCACATCTGTGATGATGAACACTGTGTGTCAACTTGGTGGGGCCATAGGGTGCCCTGACCTTAGGGCAAACACTATTCTGGGTGTGCCTTCGAAGGTGTTTTCATATGGTATTAACATCTGAATTGGTTAAGTGAGTAAAGCAGATTTTCCCTCCGGCTCCACCAATGTGGGCAGGCCTCGCCCAATCAGTTGAGGGAATCATAGACCAAAAGTGCTGAGTAGGAGGGAACTCTTCCTGCCTGAGGGCCCTGAGCAGGAACACTGCTCCTTTGTCTCTTCTTGGGTCTTGAGCCTGCCAGCTTTTCAGACAGGAATTTGTACCATTAGCTCTCCTGGTTCTCAAGCTCTGGGATTCACAGAGGAACTACATGTCTGTTCTTGTGAGTCTCCAGCGTGCTGGCTTCTCCTTATAATAAATCCACACACACACAGGTGCCCACAACCATCCCCCCACCCTTGGTTCTGTTTCTCTGGAGAATTCTAACACATGTGTAATATTGGCTAATTTTAGAATGCAATTTTCCACAACATCACAATTTTAAAAGTTTGTGAATGAGAGGTTAGTTTTCTGAATATTTTTTACAAGCGGTTCTAGAACTGATGAATTTGGGACACAGCTAAATTCCTCTGAATCTCTATTTGCTCCAGGTAAAAACTGTACCTCTCTCACAGGGATGGTGTGAGGGACAAAGGAGACAATGCCCAAGAACATATGTGGTCCCTTGAGAGCTCTCTATGGTCTCCAGTTAATGACCATTTATCTCTGTCTTCTTTCCATACAATGAAACTAAAAGTGAAGTTGTGGACATGGTAAAAACAATCTAGTCTCATTAAAGAATTTGTATACGGAATTAGGTTTTCAAGCAAGAGGTAGAGGGGCACCTGGGTGGCTCAGTGGATTAAGCCTCTGCCTTGGGCTCGGGTCATGGTCTCGGGGTCCTGGGATCGAGCCCCACATCGGGCTCTCTGCTCAGTGGGGAGCCTGCTTCCCCCACTCTCCCTGCCTGCCTCTCTGCCTACTTGTGATTTCTCTCTCTGTCAAATAAATAAAAACAAAATCTTTAAAAAAAAAAAAATTTAAAAAAAAGAGGTAGAATCCACCTGACATGTCCTTGGGGGAACTTGTACCACTTGTCAACAGCACACTTTCTGAGACCAGGAGTCGAGGACATGTGACCTATTGAGTAAAGAGGTGGATGGGGTCCCATGGGTGGAGCTGCCATCATGGCTGCCATTGTTCAAACAGAGTATGAGTTCTTGAGACCTGCTGGCTAGTACAACCCCCTTTTCCAGGCTTCCAGCACCCTCCCCACTTTGTTTATGGGGCTACCTCTTTGCAGTCTGTTTCTCTTAAAAACACTTTTAAGTTTCTCTTAAAATCATCAGTGACCCCCAAATAATCACCTAGCATATTTTGCCCATAGATCCATGACCATGATGGACAGGGATTTCCCCTGTGCCATCAGTAGGGAAGACGTGACCCAACCTGGTTTCTTTCTTACCACTGTTACTCAACAGTTCATTGTTTTCTGACAAACGCCCCATGACATTTTCATCTCTATTTCATGAAATTCTGCCTTATATCAAGAAATGGGTTGATTTATGTAGCTTTACCTCATGCTTTATACTTGGACAAACTAAGGGCCATCAGAAGGAAAGCTCAGAAGTGCTGAGATGATGGGACGTGAAAGCAGAAAAACATAAAACATAATTACAATTTATACACAGGAAAAATCACCAAATGCATATTGTTAATGATCGTGTCTTGGGTATGGAGAAAATGCATAGAGTTCTAAAAATGATGTCAAAGCTAGGAACTTCAAGGTCCTGGAGAAAAGATGAGTTGCTTCCTACTATAAAGACAGAGTCAGTCATTAAGGCATATTTAGCTGGGAGCCCAAAATATCATTTAATTGGAAGGAGGTTTTTCTAGTCCCTAAATCAGGCTCACAGACATTTCTTCATTAAACTGCATGACACAGCTATGGGATAAGCAAGGTTCTCACCATGCCCTGAGGAGACTAGCTCAGAGAACCCTGCCTGCCCATGCAGCAAGCTCAGAATGGATGAGGGGATATGAGGGGCACCATCCCGACTACCCCTTTCCTGAGAAGGATCCCCCTAGTGTTCCCCACAACTCTGTTAGACAAAGGGACACATGCCCCGTCTCCAGGGTGATGGTCCAGTTGCCCATTTTTTTCTTCAATCCTTTCACATCTCAGCAAACGGAGTCACTTTTCAGAAAAGGGAGGGTTTCTCACGTGAACTGAAAGTTGAAGACTGAATTTTCTGTATTTTATAAACAAAGACTGTAAGAACTAAATGCCATCTGAGCTGTCTTGGTGGGACAGGGCGAGGCTCAGTTTTAGATTGCCCCAAGGAAGAGCTGGGTTGGAGAAGCTTCAAGAATTCAAATGTTGAAGAGGGCAACCCAGTCCAGAGGGTGGAGGAGAGAGACCTCTGGGTCAGACAAGAACAAGTGTCTAATAGGCACTACAGATTCTTAAATAAGAAAATAAATGACAAGTTTCTCAGTTCTGATCCCATGAGGGGCAGGAGCTGCTAGATGTTAGCTTTTGATGTAGTATTCAACCGTTCATTATTTGCATAGAACACCCAGGGCTCATCACAACACGTGCCCTCCCTAACACCCATCACCTTGCTCCCCCTCCCCTTTGAAGCCCTGTTTGTTTCCTGGAGTCCAGAGTCCCTCATGGTTTGTCTCCTTCTCTGATTTCTCCCCCCTCAGTTTTCCCTCCCTTCCCCTGTTGTCCTCTGCGCTATTCCTTATGTCCCACTTATGAGTGAACCCATATGATAATTGACTTTCTCTTCTTGACTTATTTTACCCAGCAAAATTCCCTCCACTCCCATCCATGTCAATGCAAATGGTGGGTATTCAACTTTCTCATGGATGAGTAATATTCCATTTTATATATGGACCACATGTTCTTTATCCATTCATCTGTTGAACGGTATCTTGGCTCCTTCCACAGCTTGACAATTGTGGATGTTGTGGCTATGAACACTGGGGTGCATGTACCCTTTCTTTCCACTACACCTGTATCTTTGGGGTAAATACTGGCTAATTGAACATAATTAATCAACTAATTTAAAGACCATTGGCCTGACTTCATATACGTTCCCTGGATGTTGCATTTTTCTAAGGCTTCTCGGGACAAGAAGGTGTGTGCCTATAGGCAGTCTACCCCATGCACACTTCAAACCATCTGTGAATAATTTATCACCAACAAGGCTTTTGTCATGTCTCATCCTCCTACCAACACATGTGCCAAGAGCCAGACTAGACCAAAAAGAAAAAGAAAAACCAAGGGTGCATCAGGCTAGGAAGGGCAAGCAAGAAAGTGGCCAGGCCTGGACCCAGTTGTTCTGACCCCAAGTGCAAAGACATTTAAACACAATCTCTGCTTTCCATGTACTTTTACTATTTTTATTATACCTTTTTGAGATTCTCTTTAGAAGTAGTTTCTATAAGCTCCAGAATAGGGATGATAGTATAGAATCATAATATTTTAGTGTCAGAGAATAAAGATTATCTCTAAGTAGGAGGACTGAAGCCCACAGAGGTCAATCATTTTTTCAAAGCCACAGAGCTGGATGGCAGATAAGCTGTAAGTAGGATCCACTTAATCTTTGCATTTCAATGAGCTTCCTGTCTTAAAGTTATGATTTAAAATGACTTTGAAGGGCCCCAGGGTGGCTCAGTGGGTTAAATGGTGGGCTCCTGGTTTCAGCTCAGTTCAGGATCTCAGGGTGGTGAGATCAAGCCTCACCTCAGGCTCTGCACTCAGCATGGAGTCTGCTTGAGATTCTCCTCTTGTGCCCCTTCCCCCCAACTTGTGCATGCACTCTCTCTCAAATAAATAAATCTTTAAATAAATAAATAGATAAAACAACTTTGAAAATATTCACTATTGATAATAATTTATTTTTAAAAACAGGTTTCAACCAGTACCTGAGGCACTTCTTGGGCCCACCATAACTTAATTTTAAATCAACCCTATGAAGAAGTTACTACTATTTTTGCAATTTTATAGGTAGGGAAACTCTAGCATGGTGAAGGAAATTTCCCAAGATTGTTCAGTATCAGAGCCAGGATTCACTCCCAGGCAGTCTGGCTCTGAAGCCCAGGCATCCTTTTTTTTAACCACTCTGCTAAATTGACTCTTGAAAAATATCAGTAATGCTTCTATAAACTTTGGAAGTCATCTAACATTCTTGTATTTTAACTGCAATTTGCTTTAATGAACCAAAACATTAATTTGCTAAGTGGCTGACCTTAAGATATAATTTGCCCTTTTCAGAGTCCGATGCTCTTGAAAATCTATACTTTTTCAAGATCAGATATGAAGAACACTTCATACTGTTGCCTTCTCCAACAGTAAGTTTTAAAAAATTGCCACAATGTGGGGCACCTGGGTGGCTCAGTGGGTTAAGGTATCGAGCCACATGTGGCCAGCTGGGAGCCTGCTTCTCTCTCTCCCTCTAACTACTCCTGCCTTGCTCATGCTCTTTCTCTCTCTCTCAAATAAATAAATAAAATCTCCCCCCAAAATTGCCACAATGAGAAAGGCTGGCTTGGGAATAATAATGCATAAGGATAGCACCAAGTCCAACTGGGAAACACAGATGGCCACAAACAAGCTGCCGACGCTCGGATATTATAAACTGAAACCAGAATCTCTTGAGGTGTGGGCTAGATCTTGCTATAGCCCCACACTGAGATGTCTTCTAATAAAAGCTGTGTCACCGTAAGGATTTAAATGTATCACAAAGTGGGGAGTCCCCCTCTACTTGACAGGTAGGTTGCTACTCGATTCGGGAATTGCTTAATAAAGCCAATTAGATCCTATACAACGATAGTGTAACAAAGTTGTACACAGCACTGTGTTTTGAATAAGCCTCCCCTTGCTTCCCAGGCAAATGTGCAATTCATTCGTGACCAACCACAGCAAGAGGCATCCAGTCCCCAGCTCTCCCCGGGGCCCTCTTTGGAATGGCAAACTGCCCTGCCCAGTCGGGCCCTTTGGAAAGCTATCGGGCGTGGACCACTGGTGCGTGGGTGATGCAAGCAAGCTGAGCACACCTTGCCGAGGGACCTGAGTCAATCTGCCATTCACAAGGGTCAGACTCTCTGGTAAATGCACACGGCCTCTAGCAGTGCATAGGCGGAATTATCTGACCGCTCCCCATCCAAGCTCCTGATGAGGCATACATGGCCGTGGAAATAATTATAAGGGAAAACCCTGCTGCAAAGACAAACCTTTCTTAGGAGGCAGGTGCAAAATCATCACACATCCTGCTCCTGGAAATTCAGTGATGCTCTGGTTCTCTGCATTTGGGGCACTTGGATCAGCACTTTGGATGGAAGTTTCACCCTCAGGCCAGCATGCAGTATCCGGGTGGGGACACCAGCCTGCCTTCTTAATGAATTGCCCACTGGGGGCCTGTATCCCTTAGGATGAGTGAGTGGCTGGACCAGAGGACACTGAGGCCCACACCTGCTGGGCTCCTGGCTGCTTTGTTCAGGGAAGGACAGATATGCACTCCAGGCCCTTGCTGTCACCATGAAAGGGCAGAAAGGTGCCTGTGTAGTTTTTGTAGCCAACTGAATGTCTTGAACACAAACAGCTTAGTTCAGCCATGAAAAGGTACTTTTATCATCTCTGCTAGTGAATCTTTAGATAGTTTGAAATCGTCATGCGGAGATCAGTTTCCTAGGGATCTGGAGACAGTGAATACCCAAATGGGGTTCTTCAGATGTTAACAAAACACCCCAGGGCGTGTTATCACTAATGTATGCACCATATATCACATGCTCATGTTGAGGTGTTTAAAAATAAACCACAGTTGGGGGACCTGGGTGGCTCTGTCAGTTAAGCGTCTGCCTTCAGCTCAGGTCATGATTTCAGGGTCCTAGGATCGAGTCCCGTGTCAAGCTCCCTCCTCAGTGGGGAGTCTGTTTCTCCCTCTGCCTCTGCTCCTCCCCCCACCTGGGTGCTCACGTGCTCTCTCTCAAATAAATAACAATGACCTTAAAAAATAAATAAATAAATAATAAGCCACAGTTCACATGACAGGGATGAGTGATGGCCCAGGAGACACAGTGGTCGCCAACGCATGCCGTTCTTCTCCTTCCTTATACCCCTCCTTCTGCGCTCTGATTTCACCGGGTAAGTCTTAGGACAGACGTGTGGCTGCCTTACTCCTCGAAAACACCGTCAACACAGGAAGGTGGGACGGTTGCCGGTTTTCCACAGGCAAACAAAAGCCACCTGCATCTCTGGGAATGCTCAGCTGTGATGGGTACGTCAGGCTGGAAGGGGAGGCAAATCAGATCAAGGAAACTGTCTCCTAAACTGCTCTCAGGAAAAGAAAGCTAGAGGCACCAAAACAGAGTTCACTTCTTTCATTTACTCATTAATTAAAAAAATAATAATACTTATTCACATTTTACTCTGTCACAGGCACTGTGCTATCAGGATATAGCAGAGGATGAAATAGTCAAGATTCCCCCTCTTAGAAATCTTATCCTTCAAGGAGGAAAGATGATTAATATCTATGCACATCCATGTATACACACAGAAGCAAAGAATTACAGACACTCATTTAGTAGCATGATTTATATTAAGAGCTGATGGACAAGAAGGGGTAAAACTATGGAAAATCTCAAGAAAGATAACAGATAAAGCCAAGGGCTGGGTGGTAGAGGAATTTCAAGATTGGGTTGGAGAGGTAAGCAAAGACTCCTCGTTCTTTTGTCCCCCTAGAACCAATTTTCACCCCCTTGAAAGTGGTATCACTCCCCCATGGAGAATGCATGCTCTTCATTTAGCAGAATGAAAATGAAACGTGACCTATATCTAGCCTTTGTGTGGCTGATGGTATATGCTTTGCACAGATCTGTCATGTTTTTTTACAATTTTTTCTCCACGAGCCAAGAGGAGAAAGACTCTACATTTTCTTTTTATTTAAATTCCAGTGAGTGAATATACAGTGTAATATTATTTTCTGGTGGACAGTACAGTGATTTTTTAAAAAAGATTTTATTTATTTATTTGACAGAGAGAGATCACAAGTAGGCAGAGAGCCCAATGCGGGGCTTGATCCCAGGACCCTGAGATCATGACCTGAGCTGAAGGCAGAGGCTTTAACCCACTGAGCCACCCAGGTGCCCCAACAATATAGTGCTTTAACATTACCATACAACAGCTGGTGCTCATCCCAAGTCATTCCTTAATCCCCATCACCTCTTTCATCCCCCCACCCCGCAACCTTCCCTCTGGTAACCATCATTTTGTTTTCTAGGAAGACTACATTTTAGACCAGGGAAAGGTTCTGGGATTTAACCCTAAGGATAGTGATATGGTTTTATTTACTTTTCAGAAAGATCATTAGCTGCTGTGTGGAGGAGAATGAGCACAGGAAGACAGCCAGGACCTACAACACAGTTTGAACAAAAGATGGCGATATCTTGGAGTAAGGTGGTAGAAGTAGAAATGGCAGAAAGGGGAAAGATTTAGGGTAAGTTTTGAGGTAGAGCTGGTTAGACCTGCTGAAGAACTGGGTGTGGGCTGGGAGGGGAAAAGAGGAACTAAAGTTTTTTCTTCTCCTTCTAAAACTTGGAACAACTTCTGAATCACAAAGATGGAGGCCAGCCTGAACCCTGATCTTTGCCACCTCTGATTTGTTAAAATAATGGCAATCTCTACCTTTTGCAACCACGCTCTGGTGGTTGTGGTCATCTTTCCAGACTGAAAATGTGATCCTTGGACAACAGCTCGTCTCTACCTACAAAGATAAACTCCAAATTCCTTACAAAAGTGTAAAGGCCTTTCCTGATCTGGCTCCTATCTTGCCTCCCTACCTCCCTCCTTCCTTCTGCATGTATATGTGTGTCGGGGGGGGGGGGTAGAGAGAGGAGAGAGACCTCCACCCCTGCATGCCCCTCATCAAGGCTGTAGGAAACTCCTTACACTTCCCAGAACACATCATGCTCCTTATGTTGCTGTCTTCCTTCCTTCAAAAGCCCTCCTTAATGGCTAATGCATCCAGAAAATTCCTTATTGTCTTTCAAGGGTCTAACAAGTTTCCTCTACATTGTCTCCTTCCGCCAAACTTTAGTTGGCACTCTACCTTGTGTATGCAGCTCTTACACAACAGTTGCACTGTACTTGTGAGCCCTTGCCCACCCAGCTTCCTCCTCTCTGGATTGTAAACACTTTGAGGGCAGGCAAAGGCAGCCACCTACCCACATGCCTTTCACAGTGACTGGTATCTACCAAATGATCCATAATTACTCATTAAAGAAACGAAAACCCTCTGTTGTATTTCCATCAATCAGCCACCTAATGTTTGCCTAACTACCTTTACAGACTCTGAATTCAATACACCTGTTCCATATTTCTGTCCATCCCTTTCCAGCCACTCACCCTGGGCTCCCTTGATTTTTAAGTTTTTCACATATCTATTAAATGCCAGAGTTAAAGGAGTCAACCAACTAGACAGGATCTCTGTTTTCATGATATTATACTCAAACGTGGAGAAGGGACGGAGTAACAACAAATGAGCAAAGGAAGTATGTTTGGTAAGTTCCATAAGGAAAATTATACAAGTGGAATTGATAAAATAATGGAGATACTTGAACTAGGGGATCAGAGAGTGTCTCTCAAAAGTGGTGACATTTGAGGGGCGCCTGGGTGGCTCAGTTGGTTGAGCATCTATCTGCCTTCAGTTCAGGTCATGATAACAGGGTCCTGGGCTTGAATGCCACATGGGGCTCTCTGCTTCTCCCTCTCCCTCTGTGAGGTCTCTCACTCTTACTCTCCCTCAAATAAATAAATAAAATCTTAAACAGAAATAAAATGACATTTGAATGACTTAATAAATAACTAAATAAACATCTGAATGATTAATAAAGAAAAAAGGATCCAGTCTTGGCATGATTGGGGTGAGAGGACTGTAGACAGACATATGGCTACTTCAAGGGTTCTCTGGATTCTCAAGGCAGGGAAGCACCCTGTGGTTGAAGACTCATGAGCTGGAGGGGGAGTGGCAGGGGTGGGATGGGCAGGGGAGGCGGGGGCTGGATCAGGGAGCATGCTGAAGGTGTGGGATGGAGTTCAGGTTTTATTCTAAGCACAGTGGAATGCAACTGGAGGACAGTCATCACAGTAGTGGCAAGACTTGAATTACATGTTTCGAAGGGCACTTGGGCTGTGAAGAGACATTAGTCAAGCATCATGGAAATGTAGAAAGAAGTGAATGAAGGCTGCTATCTCCTGGAGGCAGAACCAACACAAACAGAGATTGGGAAGCCGTTCATATATTTGGATCAGCTTGTTGCCAAGACGTATTTCCAGCTCTTGTTTATGGATACTAGGTGATCCCCTGCTGACCCTAGTAGGATTCTTTAGCTAGGGGCTCCTAGACCAGGCACAATTCAGGAAATGTCTCAGTTGGAAGACTGTTCCCTCCCTTAGCCTGAGACAAAGTCTTTTTTTTTTTTTTTAAGATTTTATTTATTTATTTGACAGAGAGAGAGAGACACAAGTAGGCAGAGAGGCAGGCAGAGAGAATGAGGGGGAAGCAGACTCCTTGCTGAACAGAGAGCCTGATGCGAGGCTTGATCCCAGGACCTTGAGATCATGACCTGAGCCGAAGGCAGAAGCTTTAACCCACTGAGCCACCCAGGCGCCCCACAGTCTTTCTGTTAAGCAGCCACGGTCACATCAGCCCTGTGAGTATCTACGGAACACTTATTTATGGAAGCTGAGAGCAGGACTTCATTTCCACCTGCAATAAATTCTTCTCATTAAATTCATCCGATCCGCCAGGAGCTCTCTACCCCATGCCTCCACCAAATTCTCATCTTCACTTTCTTCTCCCCCTCCTTCCCCTGCCTTCCCAGGAGCTCTGTGTTTGAATTAACCACTGATTCATTACAATGGTTCAATCTGAGGACCAAGTATTCTTTTGAGAGCAAGAGGGGACGATTTAGATTTCTAATTTAAAGACAATTTACTTTGATCTTGCTATTGATGAGTTAAAGGACTTTTGCATTTTATAAGCCATGTGAATATCAAAGTCTCCTCTTTGAACTGGAGAGTTAAGCTGAGGAAATAATGGCTGTGCTAATGCGGGACATAATTGGTCTAGGAAATGAGAGTGGGAGGGGTGTCAAGGGGGTGAAGAGTTGGGAATTTGTTAAAGACACTTCCCGATTTTGATCATTTAGCTTTGATTTTTCATGAGTGCAGATACCCATGGAAATGATTCTTAGAATAACAAAGGTCCGTGACTGAGGTCAGAGAGAAGAATGTCAGACCTTCCCATGCCTGCTTGTGACTTTCTGCTTCCTCCCATTTTACCTGGCCTTGTGCCTCTTTTCTAGAATGAGTCTACAGAGGAAGGTCTTTAGATGCCGCACCTCCATGGTGCCCCTTCCTCTCTCCCTTCAATGGTGTATCTCCACCCCAACCCCCCAACCAAATACAAAGGACAAGGCAAATTTAAAGCCAAAGGAAGTTTCCCCTACTTGAAGGTCTGTCATTTGGCAAGCTATATGCCCTGGAAACAAATGGCTCTTTAAATGTGGCCAGCCAATGCATTCTCATTGATTTAGCAGAGTGAGTAAAATCCGACCTCATAAATTCATCAGATTACTTAAGATTTATTTTTGGTAAAGCCAAGCTTATGGGTAGCCACTGAATACGGTAGTAAAAATCAGAATGTTCAGCATAATTGCATATGGATTTTCTAGGGTTTTAAAAACATTGCGGATCATTTTTTTCTCCAAGTAAATGAACATATTTCATTTAAATAGGTTATTTTTTTTAAAGTTACAGTTTCAGGGGATTAAGGGATAAAAGGATAAGCTCTAGCGATGTGGGGCAAAGAACAAGTGCTTTAAGGCACAGATATGACCAAAAAAAGGCTTAATCCAAGTACTCTATTAAAATACAGAAAAAAACCACACTGTAAGCTAAAAGGACCTAATACCTATTGGGATTACTATTTTTTTTTCTGAAATATTTACTGTGATAACTTCTTTGTAAACTCCATTCTGCAGACAGTGGGGGAGGGGCTTTAGCTCAGCTTGCTCTATCAACGAGTTTTTGAAGAAGGTCTTCCTGCAGAAATTAAACGACCCACATAAGGGTGTATTTTCAATCTCTCTGCCCAAATACCAGTTTTAAAGAAATGAAAACTATTCATCATATCAGAGAAGCTGATATCTGCTCCCCATAATCTCAAAATCAGTAGAATAAAGGTTTTGTCTAATCTACACATACGCAGGATTCAGAGAGTGCATTTTGGGAGATATTTTTTTCCCTTTGGGTAGAAATATTTAAACGTCTTTTTAATATATCTGCTTATTTCAAAATACAAAAGAGAGAGGGGAAGCATTGAGTATACTTTTATGTTTTCTATCTTCTCATATTACTCCTCTATAAGGGGGAGTCTCTTCTAAATAATCTACAGCAAAATACTGAAATACACTTAAAAGAGTTTCTCCCCCCCCCCCAAGAAATAGCTTCATTAGATAAAAATATTTTTTGCCAGTAACTCTCAGAATAAAAGACCGATAAACTTTATTAAATAAGAACTATGTGTGCTGTCAAGTTCCTCTTTGTCAGCATCTTCAGACTTTTCCCAATGACCATGCTGATGAAATCCACTTAGTGGCATTTGCTTATGATAGAAAATAAACGTCCTTCAAGCAGAGTGCCAAGACGCCCAGATTAATTGCAGAATAAGGACTCCATAAAGATTTAACAAGCACCCAACCATCTACTACAACCATGAAACTCTTTCTGAAAAATAATTAGGAAAGATTCATAACCTGTGAAAGGCCCTCGGTGCAAAAAGGGTAGAGGCAGAACAGCTCAAAGGAGGAGAAACAAGAAGGCAAATAAAGAAGAGATCTCTCCCAACTCTTCAAAAACGCCTCCTGAAAGCTTTCCAACAAATGAGAAAAACCACATCAGCAGTGTTGATGTCTGAGAGCTTTATGGAGCCGTCGGGATAAAAGATCCTTTACCTGTTGCCCTTTCCCCTGCTGCTTCCATCCATGCTGCAGGGGTTGAAAGCTAGCTCCAACCTCACTGTGGGCTTCTCCACGTGCTTGGCTCCTCCCAGGGACAGACACTCCTACAAGGCTGCTTTGTCTCCCCCCTGATGACTCATTCCAAACCTTACTCTTTCAGGGGTTGAAGGCACTGGGAAAGATACCTAGGTCCACTGCCCCAGCATCCCACATAGAATGGAGATGGTCTTTGAGTTTTTCGGGGGAAGAAAATGAAAAGGAAAACAATAACAACAACAACAACCACCTGCTACTTTCTGCTCTGACCAAACACTGAAAAGGATCTTGTGGGCCACTTGAGGGGTCCACAGAGGCTACTAAAGAAATGCTACAGACAGATGCAGAGCTCTTTGGGATGAAAGGTGTCTTCACCAAGCCAGGGGGAAGACCTTGCTTAGAGAAGAGATCCAGGTGATGGCCAAGGTGTGTGCAGATCTCATGGTTTGACCCTTTGCATTTTTTTGGAGGGAATCAACTTCTCATACCTCTTGCTGAAAGACAAAATAAATGCTTCCCATTCATTTTTTGTCCCTTTCTTTCTCTCTCTCGTTGGGAAGCTAGGAATTTTTTTTTTAATTCTTAATTGTTGAGGCTTTTACTCATTAGCCAAACCCCAGCTTATACCTATTTTAATAGGTGGATTGATTCTTTGCAAATGTGAATGTATTATAATATGGTCAGGGAAAAATTCTTTCTGGAAATCAACAAAGAACTTTTAGGGTACCATGTTTCTATCCTCTACCAATTTAGTTCATGGCACTTTCAATTCATGAGCTTAAAAAAAATGTTTAGTCTTCATCGCTAAACAGCTAAAGGGAACAATGTCAATGAATTTGTTAATAATACATATATTCATGATCGTGGAAACAAGCTGGTAAAATTATCTGGAAATGCTTGCTTTAGATAACGTACAGTCTCTTTTTCCAAGACCAGAAATCTATGTTATAAACAGTAGAGTTTAATTTCAAAGACCCCGTGCTTTCTTCTCTGAATACATTTGATATCATTCTCTCCCTGGTAAATGAGACTACAAAACCACACGCACACTCACCTTTTGCTTTAGCTGCCAGAAAGTAAAGCCTGACTTACTGCAGAAGCAATGCAATCCTCCATAAAAATGCCTAGAAACATCTACACCCTCTGTTTCCTTCAGACAGACGCCGAGCTCTTTGACCTGTAAGTACCTTACTTTTTGTGATCACCCACTTCATGGTTTTTTTGAAAGTGGATCAAGCATACACTTTATATTAGGTATAATCTTCCAAAAATAACTAAACATCTCATTGGCCTTGACAATTCGAACAGAGATAAATTATAATACATATTATAGGTACCATTTAACGGTGCAACTACATTTGGTCAGCATTCTACTGAGGATGTTCTTATCATTGTGTGGTTAATACTTACTCTGAGGCTGATCCTGTGTATGTATCTGAATTACCTTGAGCCCCTATATTCATTTTCCCCTTTCTTATCCATGTAAGAATCTGGATGAAGTAAGGAGTGTTATTATACAAGAAGGTCCTAGTCCTAGACTAGGAGCTTCAAGTGAAACACCTATGACCCAGTCCTAATAATGAAGGAAGCCTGGGGAACCCTCCATAGCAGTCATCCTACTGGTGGAAAGCCTAATGTCATGCTTTAAATCATGATGGAAAGCCAAAGGAAAGGTCAGAGTCTCCGTTGCAAAACATAAAGACAGTACTGAATTCTGAAAACAGTTTTGCTCAGAGATGCACAAGAAGGGATTCCAATTAAACTTGAAAGAGGTAGGGGTGCCTGATTGGTTCAGTTGGTTAAGCATCTGCCTTCAGCTCAGGTTGTGATCCCAGGGTCCTGAGATGGAGCCCCATATTAGGCTCCGTACTCAGCAAGGAGCCTGCTTCTCCCTCTGCCTGCCGCTCCCTCTGCTTACACTCTCACGTGCTCTCTCTCTGCCAAATAAGTAAATAAAATCTTTAAAAAACAAAATAAAACAAAAAACAACTTGGAAGAGGTTAACATCAAATCCAGAGATCTACCTGAAACATAATCCCTCATCTGGAAACACACACAACTAAATCAGTAACATCTACTTTCTTGAATGCTTGCTAGTGAGTCAGGTCCTGTTGTTAGCAATTTCCATAGATTAAATAATTTACCATCTTTGATTATTTAGGTGTGTGTTGATTATAAGAAGCATCATTACACTGTGTACCACCGGAAAAGAAAAAAAAATGCCATGTATGAGAATGCCTCATTGATCATAGAGTGTTATTCTCATTGAAGAGCTGGTAAAATATTTTTTAAACGTGTTTTTGAGAAGTGAGTTGGGGGAAATTGGAGGGGGAGACAGACCATGAGAGACTGTGGACTCTCAGAAGCAAACTGAGGGGTTTTGGGTGGGGGGTGAGCCCAGTGGTGGGTATTAAGGAGGGCATGTGTTGCATGGAGCACTGGGTGTGGTGTATAAACAGTGAATTTCGGAACACTGAAAAAAATAAAATTAAATTAAAAAAAAAAAAGAAATAACACAATTTTCAAAATTATTTTAAATGTATTTTTAGGGGCACCTGGATGGCTCAGTGCGTTAGGCCCCTGCCTTCAGCTCAGGTCATGATCTCAGGGTCCTGGGATCGAGCCCCGCATCGGGCTCTCCGCTCAGTGGGGAGCCTGCTTTCCCCCCAGTCTCTGCCTGCCTCTCTGCCTAATTGTGATCTTGCTTTCTGTAAAAAAAAAAAAAAAAAAGTTTTTTTAAACAGAGAAATGAGTTGATTGATAATATATTTCTGGCTGTTATTACAAAGACAGATTCTGGGGGGATGAAATTAGAGCCCGGGATATTAATTTGGAGGATATTACAGTATTTTTGATAGACTAATCTTTGTATGGGTGTGTTTGTAAATTTTTCTTTACTGAAATTGTACTTTATACAAGCCAAGTAAAATACATGGAGAGCAGAAGACATCATGTAATTAAATAATTTATTTATTTAAAAAAATTTAAGCTTGAGATAGTCATTTTACAAGTCTGTTATGGGAAGAGGCATTCTGTCTTACCTCTGACTTTCAGATAAGGGAACTGAGTCAGGATCATTCACCCAAGGTTAAAGCGTTAGCTAAGTGGAAAAGGTAGTATTCAAACCAAGGCAGTCTGGCTCCAGAGGCCACACTCTCAACCATCAGGCTGTATCCCGTTTTCAATGATACCAGTAACTTCCAAGGCAGGCCATACTTCTGGATAATTCCTAGAGTTGTCATTAACAGCAACAGTAACCACATCAGAATCATTGCTAGCTACCATTCATATATCTGTTAGGACACCAGCTCCTTTACAACAAAAAGCTGGCCAGCTGACCTATGCTGAGCCTAATGCATACAAGTCTCACCCATGACCGGTGAAAAACAAAGTCTCCAAGGCCCTTCCTATGAGCTTCTGATTCTGCAGGGTCAGGGAGGGACCCAGAAGTCAGATATTCTTAGAAGGGCTTATAAAAAACATTGTTCTATAATTTTAATACCCTACAAAGTAAGTATGCTCACATCCACTTTGTAGCCACATCTCCCCCACCGGATCACGGAATCCCCACTTGGCTGGGCTTGTCAAATACTTTCTGTGTTTTTGAAAATATGCAAATTAGCATTGTGTGGCTGGTGGGATGCTTACAGATGTCCCAGCACCAAACCTGAGAAAAATATCACCCTTCTAGGCTCTTGGCCTGAGCCTTTGACTGCCATGGAGGTGGGGTGGGGGACAGGGAGTCTGGCCCCCGGGGCAGCCCCATGGCTATGTTCACACTGGAAGGATGAACCTCAAGGAAGAAGTTCAGAACATGTCATCCCAGAATATATATCATGTTGGCATGTTGATCATTCCAGGCTGAAGGCACTTGAGAAAGAGTGGATGCAGTCAGGGTCTCTGACCTCCCATTCTACATCATTATAGGTCCTACAGTTTCCCGAGAAAAGGGTTCCCTCCCTGAACCAGGAAGAAAAGAACACCCCTATCACTAGAGACCAAGAATCAATGGTGAAACCAGACCTATATAAGCAAACCTACTAAATTAACTCTTAGTCTCCATTAGTTTCCTCATATATTTCCTAATCACTGCCCTGCGATGAGTAAATTGTCCCCACCATATATCATATAAGATTATGGACCTACTAGCTTCTTCAGGTCTCCATCTGCCTCTGCAGATACCCATGTACAAGTACAAATATGAAATAAAATGTGTGTGTTTTTCTCCTGTTCATGTGTCTTAAACCAGCTTAATCCTGAGGCCCAACTGCAGAATCGAAGAGGATACAAGGAATTTCCTCCTCCCCTGCTGAGTCACAGCTTGGCCCAGGAGGTGGACTGAGAGGAGGGTGAAGTGGTGAGACACACTGCCGTAGAAAATCTGAGTGCATGTTTGTGCTGGAATTTCCCACTCCTGAGATGAGTGACTGCCCTTAGGTAATGACGCAATGAACCTCTCCGTCCCAAGACTTTCCCGGCATGGCTTTCCCAAAAGCACTGAACAAAGCCATTCTGGCTCCTGGCACTGGCACCCCGTTCTCTTTTGCATCCAGGTGTACTAAAGCTGATACAGTAGTCTGCCTAACTCACCTGTCATCGTTTCATTGGCCCCATCTGGGAATCATTCCCAGGCTCTCCCAGCCCCTGCTGATCTGGCCCTTTCCAGCACAACATGGCAGCAATCCAAAACACCCAGTGCCTGTTCTCCGCTGAGGGAAGAAATCCAGCTGGGACAGCCATTTCTAAAGGTTTGGTCTGGTACAGAAGGCTGAGGAAATGTAGTTCGGAAGCCCTGAAAGTTTGCGAGAGTGGCACAAGCTCTCATTTAGGTAACGCGGTAAGAGATGTATCATTGCAAAGCATAGTACCAGCTCCCCACTCCCAAGTCTTACATAACAGCAAACCTTCTATTCACTTCTTGTGATCCAATTCAGAAGGCAAAACTTCCCTAATAGTGGGTGTCCACAGAAAGAGATACTGTGGCAATTGCTGTGTATCAGGCCTAGACTTTACACAAAACTGTCCTTATTTGTGAATATCATAGATGATTAATACTTAATCTATTGGGTGAAGATTCAAAGGGCTTCCCTGTGTTTACGAACTCTAAATCCCTCTGTGAGGGTAATGAATAGACACATGGCTCTCTAGAGGCAGCTGAGAGGTGGTTTTTCAATACATTTTTTAAAGAGATCCCAACACATCCTTGCTACCTTTTCTAGGATTGTTTAGATGGGCACTGGATACCCCAATGGTCACTCAAATGTTTCCTTTCCTGTTGAAAAATATCATTTAGGAGTACCCCCTTGGGGTACTCCAAAGACATCCTCCAAGATGCTTCAAGCACATTGTTTGGAGATGAGACTTTATCTGTGGCTCTCTATTAAGCACTCCCAGAGCAAGAGATTAGGAATCATGCTTCTCAGGTCACACCCGCAGAGATGCCCATCTGGCTCATGATATGGTTTTCCCTGACTTCGTCTCCAGCTGCCACTGAAGGACCTTCTTCTAGATTCACCTTCACAAGAGACCTCCACACACTTATTATTCTAGGATGTTCTCAGGGATCACCTGCCATCCCAGGTAATACCTGGAGTCTGCTCTTTTCTCCACACCCTCTCTGACTTCTCTTGGTGATATCTATGCTGGGACAACTACCAACTTGCGTCCAATGATGAAATTGATGTCCCCTTCAGTTTATTCTGCAGGACAGATGGGAGTGAGTCTGTCTGTGACTCAGTGATTGCTCTAAGGGGCTCCCATGAGTCCCGGTGAGCTCTCTACCATGAGTATTATTCTGTGTTATCCTGAGTCAGTCTCCATCCCAGTAGCTTTTATAAACATAGTATAATGCAAGCAGTCTTGGCTTGGCACAGTTCAGACATGTGTGAATTTCAATTGTCATGGCTTAGTTAGGGAATACCAGCAGTTGAAGTTTCAATTATCACAGCATATCAACCATGAGAAAGTGTCCAATGGATAAGCTTTGCTGCAACCCCTACCCCTACTGTTCACAAAGAGATTTCTCCAAATACCTGTGGTTGGTTGGTCTCAGTGCCTCTGGGATTTAGTTCACACCAAGACCGTGAGGCATGTACTCAACCCCCAGCAATAAACCCACATGACATTTACAAAAATGGTAATGGACAGAGGGGAATGCCACCAAAATGACAGGAAAGAAACACCAAAAAATGATACCACTAGGAGCAAAACTGGAATCGAAGATAACCGGGCTTATAGAAGAAAGAGCTGGTCATGGGAAAGCTGACAATGCCAACATTTAAGAGACTCTGAAATGTAGCCAGAGAGATCTGGTGAAGGTGAATTTACAGATTAAGGGTGCAGATGTTCTAGGGGGCATCTAGGGTGGCTCAGTCGGTTGAGTGAAAGACTCTTGCTTTTGGCTCAGGTCATGATCTCGGGGTTTGTGTGACTGAGACCCACATCGGGCTCTGTGTTCAGCACAGAGTCTGCTCAAGATTCTCTCCCTCTGCCCCTCCCTGCTCATCTGTTCTCACTCTCCCTCTAAAAATAAAGTAAAAAGGGTGAAAATGTTCTAGAAGAAGTGATGTGAGAAAAAAACCATCCATCAAAGGAACCCTTGGAGCCATTTCATGACATAGGAAGCACAAACAATAAAACAGTGAAAGCTTATATGTTTATATAAAAATAATTAAAAAAAAAAACAGTGAAAGCTGATCCATGCTTAGAAAGCTATGTGACAATTTATCAAGGCACAGAAAAGACATCTAGCAATGGCCATGAGAAGGACAAAGCAAGCACTGTTCAAACTATTCTCACTAGATTGTTGACAAAGAAATAAAACACTCTAGTTCCCAGTATTCCTAATGTTTTAAATGGTAATGTACTGAATATGAGCTTTGCTACTTTCCCGTTTTTCTATGTATTGCTATCCAACAGTGAGAGGGTTTCTGATGTTTTGACAAACATCTTGAAAGCTTGTGGGACAATCTTAATTTTTTCCCATGGATTATTAAGGCCGCTGTGTACATTTTCAGCTTGCACACTCATTGCTATGGTCCTGCACTACTGTGTGGAATGGATACTGCTTGCACACCTTGCTGTTGCAGTTACAGCTTCCTTTGTCTTAGATTAAGGGATATTCGTGGGATAAATACTACATTGTTCCTTTTTCCTTTTCTTTCTTTTGCTGCTGCTGCTTTTTTATTTTTTTTATTTTTTAAGATTTTATTTATTCATTTGACCAAAGAGAGAAAGAGAGAGAGGGAACACGAGCAGGGGGAGTGGGAGAGGGAGAAGCAGGCTCCCTGCCTAGCAAGGAGCCTCATGCGCAACTCGATCCCAAGACCCTGGGATCATGACCTGAGCTTCGCGAAGGCAGACACTTAACTGATTGAGCCACCCAGGAGCCTCTCTTTTGCTTCTTCTTACAAGCCAGCTGAGATGTTCTACATCTGTTGCTATACACACTAACTCATGGTGTTCCCTATCCACGCATCTCACCCACCCATGGCTGCAGGCACCACAGTCAGACACTCCTGCTGGAGCAGAGTGGCAAACAATTACACCTGAATTTACACAAGGACTCAGGATGTCCACTAAACTCCATCATGGAAAGGACAGTGCAGGCAAGCCCTCAGCAAGTTCAGGCTGCCAAAAACAGATGAGGCAATTTAACTAGTTTTTGCAGTAGGTCTAACGACAGGACAGAGAACTTGGAAGTGGATCCCCTATAGGTCCTCACTCTTGGTCCTTCCATTAAAAATGTTTTCAGAAGTTATGCAAGAGGGCAGAAGGCATGCACTTTGGGCTACATTTCCAGCACATTGCTAACTAGCTTTTTGGTGCTTGCCAATAACAGAGCCCTAGAGCAAAATCTAAATAATCAAATTTTATCATGCCCTTTTGTCATGCCACCTTAAATAAATGGACCATCAACCAATCAATCAATCAATCAACCAACCAACCTACCTACCTGCCTTTGAGAGTGTTTATTGGCAAAAAAGAACTGAGATTCATTCCCAAGTGAGTAACATAGGGATGCAAGCAGGTGTAGGAAGTTGTCTGTTACCATGGGGGCCGCACAGATACTTTCTTAATCATTTCATCCGTATCACTCTTTGATTCTATTCTTTAGCCATGGCTACAATCTTACCATTTCCAGGTAACATACACTTTGCTTGACTGTTGTCCTTAGGAAGGATTTGGCAAATCGGAGGAAGTATATTCCAACAAAACTGATGATTTTATTCTTTATCGATTAAGAACATTCATTAGCAGAAGGAAAGGAAAAGTGAATTGGGAGAAATCGGAGGGGGGGGGACGAACCATGAGAGACTGTGGACTCTGAGAAACAAACTGAGGGTTTGGGGGGGTGGCTGGGTGAGCCTGGTGGTGGGTATTAAGGAGGGCACGTATTGCATGGAGCATGGGGTGTGGTGCATAAACAATGAATCTTGGAACACTGCATCAAAAACTAATGATGTATTTTATGGTGACTAACATAACACAATAAAAAAATAAAATAAAACGTAGACAACAAAAACAACAACAGAACATTCCAGTAATTCATTCATTCAGATGTGAGAAATTACTATTAACTTCTGTGAGATGATAAAAAGCATCACTTATTGAGGCTTCTAAATGGAGTCGAAGTAATTCATTTGAAAGTTAAAAACCAACCGGCTTTGGAAATCTCCTTGGGATTGTGATGATCATAAATGTTTTCCTGTTTAATCAACCTTAAAATAATGTACAATCAGACTCAGGAGTATGATACAAAATATTAGATTTTTCAGTTTCACCTAATGATCATGTTGATTTTACTTGGCGTAATCATTGATTACTGTATAGCCTTTCTGGGTTCTCAGTGATTTATTTTACTCTAGAAACAATTTAGTTCAGAGGCCAAAATATATCATTATCATAGGCAGAAATTCACAGACATGAAAAATGACCTTGACATTATGTTTCTTCCCTAAATTTCAAAAACACAATTTACCTCTACCTAAAACTTTAGACTGCTCCCGCTGCCTAAGGGAATCACAAAATAATTTTGTCAAATAGGATGTATAATCACCCCAAATCACATTTCTTAGATGTTTTTATGCATACAAATAAACAGAATGACACTATACGGTGGCCTGGTTGACGTTAGATACATTTTTGTTTCCACGAAGTACCTGAGTCCTTACCGAGGAAGTTTCCCAGAGAGACCAACTTTCGGGAGAAGTGTAGATAGAGCTTTCTAGACAGAATGAGAGAGACAGCCTAACATTCACGAAGGCAGGAATTAAAATCAGGGACAATTCAGTCAACAGATCCGTGAACACCAGAAATCAAAATTATGAGCAGAAAGAACACTCCCTGGCTGGGTGTGTACCTGATGTCAATGCATTCCAGACTCTTCTCCAACTTGCTAAATGCCCCTTGACAGAGTCGTCTGTCAGTCCTAGCCCTTGCTTTCCCCATCCATGGAATGAATGACCTGACTGGATCACCTCACGCAGCTCTATGTTTGTTTGTTTGTTTCCTGATTTTTGTTTTGTTTTCAGAAAGAATACTGAAATTTATCAAGAAAATTATTTTACCATCAGATAAATTGGTCTAGAAGAAAAACAACTCATCAGAGCTGCTTTAAACAAACACAGCCATCCCCGGGCTAAAAGCTGGCAGGGGGTAGAGGGGGATTAGAAAATCTACTTTTGATACAGTTTCCATGTGAACTTGGGCAATTCATCTTCCCTCTCTGAACCTCTTGTTAGTAACAATAGTCTTGAGAAGATTAAGTGTAATAATATATGTGAACGCTTTGGCGAAGTAGAAAATGCTACACAATTGCAAGGTGTTTTATTACTTGCCTGGAGAGAGATCACATCCATCAATAACCCTGCGAACATTCAGCTATTTGAAGTCTGACCAGACACCCAAATTCCTCTCTGCCTCCCTCCCCTACATACCTAATGCCCCTACAGTGACAGCAGGACCAGAGTTTTTGATTGAGGAGGAAACTTACCCTGTTTTTACCACAAAATATTTATTTTCATCCACTTTGACACCCTAATCTTCCTTTATTATTTTAAGGGCTTAAATATTTTATCAGCACCTGCTTTTGTCTGATGAATGTTTGCAACTGGCTGAGCCCTTTAATTGACAATTCTTTTTAAACAGCTAATGCATTGTAAACCCATTATTCCTTGGCTTATATGCTGAGTAATTTGGCAGCCATTAACATTTTTTTTTTTGCTTTATTTTATTTAAGGGTTTCACTTGCAGAGTTATGATTGAGTTATGGAATAAACCAGCAATACCAGGAGCTCCAAAATGAAGGCACCATTTTAAATGAGTGAACCCACTAAGAAAATGAATTGAAATTTATGACTTTAGAGACCCATAACCTGCCATATTAAGCTCAGTAAGTATAGCATCAGATAGCACAGTGAGCAGAAAGCATAAATGAAACACCAGGAACGGTTACAACCATCTCAAACTTCAGCAAGGAAACATGCGTGGGCTAGAGTCTGAAGAAGTCCACACACTTCCTTTTCTTTCCTTTCTTTTTTGAAGATTTTATATATTTATGTATTTATGTATGTATTTATTTATTTGAGAGACAGTATGAGCAGGAGGGAAGGTGAGGAGCAGACGGAGAAGGAGAAGCAGGATCCCCCCTCCCCGCCCACCCCTGCTGAGCAGGGAGCACGATGTGGGACTCGATCTCAGGACCCCAAGGTCATGACCTGAGCCAAATGCAGACGTTTAACTGATTGAGCCACATAGGCGCCTCCCCCACCCCCCTCCCCCTGCTGTCTTTTTAAAGAAACCAGGAAAAAGTCTTCCTAGCTATTAGGTCCAAAAATTCTTCTGATGGTCCCACCTGGAGTCTGTTTACTACAGGAAAATGGTGCAGTCACTTTATCCCTTCCTGTTCTTGGGAGATTGTACCATTTGGGGACAGCCCTCACTAGATGCATACCAAGCTCCTTTAAAGCTGTCTTTTCATTCTGCATTTGCAGGATTACATCCTTCAGGAGCATTAGCAAGTACATCTGTATCTCAGTTGACCGGCTGTTGAGGCGAGGTCTGTAGGTGTCCCTGAGAGTCAACATTCACCAGACTCATCTTGCAGTCACCTTTGGTGAGTCCTTCCTTTTGGGAGCTGGTACTTGTGCAAGTGGCTGAAGACAGGAGTTTACAAGTGTTTCTATACCAATAAGGGACTTGCTCCTCTCCTGCTTACTGCTGCCAGAAGGAAAACTTGCTTTGATTGTCTGCAACAGAAGCAGACATCCCTGCAAATTGTTACACGGTTGCACTGACATCAAAATCCGTTTAAGTTTTTTTCTTTTTCTTTCCCTTTAACTGTGAAAATTTACAATACCTTTCTTCTATGCCATGATCCAAGCAAGCCAGATAAATGTTTTTCTGTCTTTCTTTTGAAGATTTACTTGTTTGTTTAAGAGATAGAGAGCACAAGTGGGAGGGGTAGAGAGAGAAGGAGAGAGAATCTGAAGTAGATTCCATGCTGAGCCCAAAGCTCAATCTCACAACCCCGAGATCATGACCTGAGCTGAAACCAAGAGTTGGCTGCTCAACCAACTGCACCACCTAGGCACCCCAAAGGTTTTTCTTTTTCTGTGTGAAATATATTATACACCAAGGATTTTGTATGAATGTATATTACATGTTTATTTTCCGACATCCCCACTATTATTCTAGTTCCATGGCATAAGAGAATTTGAGTTCATTACTATATTCCCCAGTGCCTAAGCAGCATTTGATGCATAGAAAATACTCAGTAACATTGGTGAATTAACAAATGAATGAATGAGTCCAGAACACAGCATGTTGAGAATCATATGCTGCCAAAATAATGACTAATTTGATTTCTTTCTTCCTTTCTTTTTTTAGTGAATAACTTATAATAGGAGAGGGGCACCTGGGTGGCTCAGCCAGTTAAGCATCAACTCTTGATTTCAGTTCAGGTCATGATCTCAGGGTCCTCAGACGGAGCCCCGAAACAGGCTCTGTGCTCAGCAGGGAGTCTGAGATTCTCCCTCTCCCTCCCACTCTCTCTCTCAAATAAAAAAAATTAATCTTTAAAAAAAATAATAATTTGTAGTAGGAGAAAAACACAAAGAGGGATAGGATTTTTTTAAGTTAATAATCTACCCTTTCTATATTACACCCCCCCTAAGGAATTCAATGTAATGTATTTTTCTATCCCTTTCACATGTCCACAATGGTATAGCAAATATATACAGATTTCCTTCCTTCTTTCCTCTCTTCCCAAATCTTCTGCTTTCCCTACTTCTCTTTTTGTAACATTTACTCTGAAGTACATTTTTTCTACTTACTATAACACAGATCTCCCTCCAGTTCAACAGAAACAGATCTAACATTGGTCTTTCTAAGGACCACATAGAAACATATTTAATGTGCCCACTTTTCTTTTGGTAGACAACCAGTTTAAATATCCTTGTAGATAGATATTTACAGAGAACCAGATTTCCATCTGTCAGAGAAATTACCAGAATGGAATTTCTGGGTCAAAATTATGCATGTTGAAAAATATATATATATATATGTATGTGCATGTATATATAATATATATGTGTGTATATGCACACACACATATATACATGTGTATATATGTTAAATATAAATATATGCTACACATGTATGTATATATACACATATGTATATGTGTGTATATAAACACATATATACATGCACATACATGCATACATATACATGCACATACAATACACAAACTCCTTGTCTATAATATGTAGTGTAAATATTTTCAGGCAGTTGAATGTTTTACTTCTAACTTGGTCCATGCCATTTTGGGAGACAACTCTCCACCAGTCTCTTGACTTTCCATCTGTCTTCCGAGCAGAATCCTTGACTGCCTGTGTCCTGCACTATCCTTATTAAGGATGTTTGCGCAGAGAACACCATGACACAGGCACCCAGGTGGCTCAGTCAGTTGAGCATCTGCCTCCTGCTCAGGTCATGAACCTGGGGTCCTAGGATCAAGTCCCGCATCAGCTCCCTGCTGAGGGGGCGGGGGGCTGCTTTTCCCTCTGCCTTGCCTGTGCACTCTCTCTCTTTCTAATAAATAAATAAAATTTTAAAAAAGAAGAACAGCATGACAAATAGAGATAGTGCTTCACTCTGGAAAAAATAGTACATGTGCTTATTGGCCATTATAAAAAAATGCAGGGTCTCCAAGTCCAGGGTGCCTCTCCTGTGCCCTTTGGTACCTGCCAGTGTCACCTGATATTCTCTGCTTCACCAGGTGGGAATCAGGGCTCTGGAAACAGGTATAAGGAAAAGCTCTTGCTATTGCTGACTGTAATACTCTGAAAAACGCTGCTCCTGTGAGTAATAAAGTCCTTTGTCTCTGGACCAGGAAACGTACCTTCTGGAGCATCCGTAAAATGATGGCAGGCTACTACGTCAGCCCACAAGTTGGTCAAGTCTCAGATACTTCATGGTTTTAAATAGCTACACACAGGTTAAAAAAACCCGATAGCACAATATGTATCTGTTTAAGCATTCCAGGTATCCCGTCTCATTCTCATGGTCTTTATACTCTCAGATTATGTAAATACTCTCATAAATTTTCTTCTCCTAGTTTTTACGTTTGAATAGTCCAAACAGATTACATTTTTGTTGTTGTGGAAGAGCCTTAGCTTTCTTCTTCCACAGGACAGGAAACTTTATTAAATAATGAAAAGTTTATACTTATTGTAATCTAACTTCTCAGACATACTTGAATCTATTGAGGAATATTTTAGGTTCCACTAACCCACTTATTTATATTCTTGTGAAAATACTGTTTTGATTATAACAGCCCTGTATATATTTTAACTTTTCTTAAGGCATGACTATTTTTTATTTAAGATGTTTTTGTACTCTTAAATATTTAACCTACCACATGGATTATTTAAAATAACTTTTACCTATTTTTATAATAGATCTATTGAATTGCTGAGTGGAACTATTAATGTATGTAATATGTTTGAAATGACTGCTATTTTGTGATATTAGATCTTTTTATCTCGATATTTACTATTTGTTTGGGTGTTATTAAGTACTTTTATAGTATTTCATACTCTCTTTATATAATTATCTTCTTTCTTTGATGTTTTATGCTTTTTGTTTTCCTTTGGATCAGGGTACATACAGACATGTACACAAATTATTCTCTCCCCAAAATAATCTTCACTAACTAGATATTGCTGGCTTATATGAAAGCTATATATATATTTTTTTTCCCCAATTCAGCCTCAGTATCCTTTTTTTTTTAAAGATTTTATTTATTTATTTGACAGAGATCACAAGTAGGCAGAGAGGCAGGCAGAGAAAGAGGGGGAAACAGGCTGCCTGCTGAACAGAGAGCCTGATGCAGGGCTCAATCCCAGGACCCTGAGATCATGACCTGAGCTGAAAGCAGAGACAACCCATTGAGCCACCCAGGCATCCCTCAGCCTCAGTATTCTTAATAAAGCCTTTTGAGAGTTCAAGTTCAATTATGTTATCAGTAAATTTTTTATTCTTTTCAAATATTTATGTAGATTTTGAAGAATTTAAAAATTATTTTTTCTGATTACATTAGATATAATTATAAAAACAATATTGCATAATAGTGGTGATAAGTATATGTTCCTTTATGATTCCTGATTTTATTGAAAATGGTTTCTTTTTAAAATATGATGATAAGAGTAGCTATTTATATAAATAATGTTACCATATTTAAGTAATTTCCTTCTATAAGTTTTTATGAGGAATGACTAAATTTTATCAGTTCCTAAATGTTATATACTAAATACAATATTTATCAGCAGCATCTTATGATGTAATTATATAACTGTAACTTAAAAATTGTTGACATAATATATTTTGTATTTGATTTACTAATGTTGAACTATATTCGCATTCCTAAAGTAAATTTCACTTACAAATTATTATTCTGTTAATACATGGCTGGATTGGATAAGCTAACATTTTATTTAAATTTTCACATCAATATTCATAAGTGAAAATGATCTTTAGTTTTCTTGGGGGGTGCTATTTCTACAGAGTTTTGGTATTGAAGTTCTGCTGATCTCTTAAAATGAATTAAGAAGTTTCCTTTTTTGCTTTAATATTCCCTGGATTCTTTAAGTACCAGAGGAATGACACTTAAAAAAATGTCTAAAATAATTTCAGCCTATTGCTTCAAAAAGTCTGGATTTCTACTTTCCCATCTAATATCTCCTATGGCCCCTGTTTGTTTGGTGTTTGCAGCTGATGATTCAAAGGCTCCAACACCTGTAGCATAAAATGAAGATCTCAGATTTCTTGGAGAAAACTGGTAAGATAAGTGGCTGGGAAGAGCAAAATCACTAACTTCACTAACACTGCAAAGAACCATCTTTCCCACCTGAACATGAGTAACCACTGGAAGGAGCAGGGCAAACAACCAAATGATCCATATGGTTGAACACAAATGTGTTCAAATGTGTTCCTTTCTCAAGAACATCAAGGGAGAGAGACAGGAGGAATCATGTGGCCCCATCCCATTTGCTTTGCCCCCATATGGGTTTTGTTCCAGAGGAGCCTTCATTTTAAAGTTAGGTCAGGAAAGAAATTTGTCATTTCTTTCCCAGAAATCATGTTTTAAGTTCCTAAATAGATTTCTCTCAGTGTTTCCATAAGCACCTCCTTCCTACTCTTTATTCTTTCAGACCAGGCAACTTTCCCTGTCTTCATTATCCAAGTCTCTCCAGTGGCTTTTTTTTTTTTTTTTTAATCACTAACACATGTCCCGAGGCCAGTCATTTCCTACATCACTAGGTTTGAACTCTGTCTTTGCTTCTCTAGCTGAACTACTATCCCAATTCTCCTTTCGAAGCTCTACGCCCACGCCAGGCATGGGCTTCTTTCCATTCTTCTCTTACTGCTGCTCTGAGTCACCAGAAATCACCTTCCAGGAGCACACTCTCCCAGCAGTGGTCCCTTCCTGAAATGATTCAATTGCTTCTGATGCAAGCTTTGAACCTTTCCCCATCATCAACAACGTCAAAATTGAATCTGTTGTTTCAGAAAATGAACCGTATATAGCAAGCTATACTGCCAGGAGACAAGATGCAGATCTAACGAGAAAGACCAGACCATCAAGCTCAAAAAACACAACTGAGTCACATCAAAGATGGCCAAAAAGACTGTTTGTACTCTGCTCTCCTTTATCGGGGCCCGACACAGAAGCAAACAGGGACACACTTCAGGAGAAAAGAG
Source organism: Taxidea taxus jeffersonii (assembly GCA_003697995.1). Taxonomy (NCBI): domain Eukaryota; kingdom Metazoa; phylum Chordata; class Mammalia; order Carnivora; family Mustelidae; genus Taxidea; species Taxidea taxus. The sequence goes on from ML103865.1 coordinate 42,726, forward strand.
CCTTGTCGTTTTGATCTGTGTTAAAGGAAATAGCTCAGGCTGGAAAGATGGGGGTTCATGAAATTATGCTCCAAATTAATGGAAATCGCTGTACCCAGTCTTCATGGTAGAACCCGAGAAATTTTTTTTAAATTGGATTTTAGTTCAAGAGAAACTGATAACCCAATTTTTTTTTCTTATCCTTCAACTCTAAAAGCAAGAAAAATATGGGTCCTTATGGGAACATTGCCTATTTCCCAGAAAACAAAGCAAAAATGAAGGACCGCACTGCAAATCTTCTTAAAAGAATAACTTCCATGAAGATAACATAGTACCTTTCAGAGGAAATTTCTGCTATTTAACTGTACATCACCTTGACTCTGACTATTCTGCCCTTTTGCCTCTGAATCATGCTTCTTGCACATGGCACATATATTAGCATTACCATATGCCAAATATTCATTGTGTTCCCCAACATGTCCCAGCCTCCTTCTTGGTAACACTGGGGCCATGGGACTTGGTTTCATCAATGGGCTGTGAGCTCAAGGATCACTTCTAGACCAAGTCACTTAAGGTAAGTGGGCTTTGTCCATTCTTCTCCTCCTCCCTATGCTGCTACAACCTTTGAGGCCACAGGGTGGGAACACAACCCCCAGCAGGCCATGGTAGAGTGAAAAATAAACCTGTACAGGCTAAACCACTGAGATCTGGGGCTCTATCTGTTGTAGCAGCTGGCATTAATTACCCTAAATCATACAATGCTTAATCATAGGACGTTAGGGCAGAAAGGGACTTACGAGATTACCTGTTCCAGTGTGTTTCCCACTTTTGATTGTGCTTATCCCCATGAAATATAAAATACTTGGCGATAAAAATGGAACTGCTTTGTTAGCGGCGTTGATGGATCTCCTGGCGTCCCAGTCCTGTCTCTTCTTCCCCTCCCTTCCCTTCACCTTCATCTGCCAAATAATCTCTGACTTCCACACCTCCACAGACACACAGAGCAAGGTCGCCATAGGGCACAGTTTGAATCTAGTCCAGCTCCTTCCCTTCGCAGAAGCTGTAGGAACTTCTGTGTCCTGTCCAGGCTCTTTCTCACAGAGGAAGAACCAGGGCTATTTTTCTATGTATGTGGGTGAATTTTTTCAATGCACATCATGAAATGAAGGTTTAAGTCTGCCAGTTGGTGATGTTTTTGAGGAGAGGGGTTATGAGGTTGGCTTATTGCTTTGCCTCTAGGGCAAAGCCCAGCCCACTGCCTATCTGTTGATGCTCAGTGAACAGTCACTGGTTGGATATTTATTAGAGGATATATCAATGTTTGCATATACCCAAGTTACCAATAAGCAATTCAAAATATAAATGAGAAGTGCTCCAGTCATACTGGAAATCAGTTTGGCATTACCTCCTTCAACGAAACAACCACATAATTCCTGAGACCCAGAAATTCCAATCATACAGATATATTCCCAAGATAAACATATGCACATGTACAATGGAACTCTCATTCAGGAATATCTGTAGCAGCATTGTTTACTGCAAAAAGAACCTACTGTGAAGAGTGATCTCCCACTGCAGAGCTGATGACTACGATTTCAACTTCTGTGAAATGAGCCAACAAGGATAACATGGAAAATATGGATGAATCTTGACAATGGAATATTATAAAGGAATTCATTCCCAAGAGATTACATATAGCATGATATTTTTACGAAGTTATACAATAATAAAATAAGTGTGTATACACACATTTCAATGTGTGTAATAGATGTGAGTTTCACATACACAGAGGAAGGCAGGCTAATGATAAACACATGATTCATGATAATAATTAGCTTGGATTAAGGGGAGCAAAGGGAAGGAGGACATATGGTTATATGCCAATCCCTGTTTTTGAGGTCTTAGCTTTTGCTTTAGGTTCTGGGTTCACAAGTGCTTACTGATTTTAGATAGTCAGACAGATAGATATGGACCCAATATGGGCATGTGATTTGAACCTTCCTACTGTGATTAATCCAATTCTGGGTCTTAGGTCAAAAGAGAAGAATGTTAAAGAAACTTAAGGGATTTTCAGACCAAGAAAATGGAGGCAAAACTTTTTTTCTATTCCTCTATAAGCACACCAAATATATACCTGCCTGAGTACTCCACTGGAGGGTAAATTACCAATTATCTGTTAATATTGATAGCTTTTATTTTTTTAAGATTTATTTATTTATTTGAGAGAGAGAGAGTGAAAGAGAGCATGAGAGGGGAGAAGGTCAGAGGGAGAAGCAGACTCCCCATGGAGCTGGGACCCTGATGTGAGACTCAATCCCAGGACTCCAGGATCATGACCTGAGCTGAAGACAATCGCTCAACCAACTGAGCCATCCAGGCACCCATGTATCAGTAGCTTTTAGAAAGATAAAGAATATTCTAGATGACCTGAAGAGTACAAAGGGTAAATGATACCCAGTTGGAGCATAACAATGGATTCCCACACCCCAAATAGGAGAAAAATACCTATGATCTATTCAATGATGGATATTTACATACATATAAACACATACCCCTCACCTAAGGAGGCTAAGTTTGAACCTGAATAGTTTAAATCACGCAGCCTCTGAACGCACCCCCACTTCCTATTTCACATCCTCAACAACATCGTGGTGACCTTTCACTCCAATTAGTTTTCTTCTCTGACCAGGTGTGTTCCTGAGCTTACCAAGCCCAACTTTTCACAGCCTAGTTTCTCCAACAACTTCTGTGAGCATTAGGAAATAAATGAAAATACCAGGGCAGTGCCTGATACTTCCTAGTTTCCCAAGAAATGTTGATGGAATTTAATCTCGAGGGGGACAAAAAGGACAAGAATATTGACCACATCACATTCTGTGATGTTTCAAGCAAGCCACAAGGTGATGACACACAGGTGAGTCCTTTACAAATGAACAGCAAAGCCTCATGCCTCCACCCGTTCCTAAATCTGTGCATCAAAAACCATAGAAAAAGAAGTATGTATACACATTGGTAATCCACAGGAAGAATTTAGAGGCTTCCTATTAAATAACCAATGTTCATTTATACAATATCTCGAGTTTCTGAGTAATGATTTTGTTCTATTTTGCACTGTTATAATGAAGGTAATGAATTTCATCTTCAATTTTGTGCTAGAGTTCCATTAAAACATTTACTAAAATTAGGGAATTTTTAAACCATGGAAATTTAATTGCATTAATTATCCTTTCTCACCCTCAAATGTTTTATAATAAAACTAAATAATGAATGCAATAATGAAGCAAAGGACAAGTTAGATTTGCATATTTTATAAACATGCTCAGGAGAGTATGTGCTGTTTTGTTGGGAATGGTAGTTAGGTTAATCATGTGTTGATGAAAGAGGGAGCCAATTTACTTGGGGCAAGGAGGGGCGCAGAGGGGTGATTTTGAAATGATGTCCTGGGTGTCCTCTTTTGCTCTTAAGAGATAGAAGCTGAGGGACGCCTGGGTGGCTCAGCTGGTTAAGCAGCTGCCTTCGGCTCAGGTCATGATCCCAGCGTCCTGGGATTGAGTCCCACATCGGGCTCCTTGCTCGGCGGGGAGCCTGCTTCTCCCTCTGCCTCTGCCAGCCACTCTGTCTGCCTGTGCTCACTCTCTCTCTCTCTCTCTCACAAATAAATAAAATCTTAAAAAAAAAAAGAGAGAGAGATAGAAGCTGAGAAAACAAAGCTTTCGACATCATCTTCACATCTGCAGAGAAGTTAATTGAGAAACTTAAAGCAGTTTTTCCATTTCCCCCCATGGGGGCCATAGCTATGTTTAATTCACAGAGTATAAATCTAAACAGACTGAGAAAACTCCTTTCCAAGCTTTAGTGTCTGAAATATCCTGAACTTGCTTCATGAAATAAAGACTGTCTTTAAAAAGTGTGGAAGAGGTGAATACACCTGACCAGTGTTTGTTCCTCAGTCCATTCCTAGGAAGCACACTTCTCATGGGGTTGGCATTCTGCTACAATGCCTACATCCTGCCACTCAGGATCTATTTCTCACCATGGTTCCCATTCCCCTCTCCTCCGCAACCCACTCAACACTGAGACAGCAGATCCCTGATCACTGTGAAGTAAGCAGAACAGTGCATTTTTGGATTACTCCTCCTCCAAACAACATCTCATTGGGTGAAGAATCTATGAATAAAGAAATACCCTAATTTTTCCTAAATTTTTTTGTTCGGTATATATTCTATTAGTTCAATATAATAGATATAACAAAGTCCTGGGGAAGAAAGAAAATGACATTTGAGCAAAACAGAATATACTACATGGAATTCTGACTGAATCTTACAATTTAAGTAGAAACTTACACAGCTGCTTTTCAGCCCAAAAAACATTTCATCACACATGTGGGCCAAGGACAAGACCAAGGTCAGTCTTCTCTGTTCATGGAAAATTCTAACTGTGCTTAGTTGAGGATGAGAGAAAAAAAACTGCATGTGACCAATGGAAAATATTGCCAAAGAAAATAAAGATTCAGAAGATGAAAGATACTTCTCAAAATAATTTAGGGTAAGACTTGGAAAAAACTTCCAGGAACTGTTAACATCTTCAGTGAAGTTCAAACTACATGGTCACTATGGAGTAAAAGAAGACTGTTATAAATAACTAGTTGAGGCAAGAAGGCAAAACAAATGAGATCAAGACAGATTGCTCAAAAACAAGAAAAATATGCCATAGTCAAGTTAAAGTTCGTGTTGGAGACTGTAACAAGAAGCAGGTGTTCTAAGAAGATGTATATCAAGGAAGTGTATGAAAAACTCAAGAGCCTTCTCAGAACTCAGAAGAATGAGACACAAAATATCACAAGAGGAAATGGCTGATACAGAGAATGGAAGACAGCGAAGAAAATATGCAAACAAGAAATTTTCTTAAAGGTGAGAACAGAAGCACAGAACCAAAGCATTCGGAGATAAAGCACACCCAATCTTTTCTGAGCAAACTGAGAAGTCTCATTGTGCTCTGAGTTATGACTGAGTAAAATGCATCTCTTGGTAAATGTCTAAATGACAAAAATAAAGGAAATTCTGATTTAAAAAACTGTACAAATAATGAAAAAAATGTGCATAACTTAGTTAAAAAATATTTCCCACAAAGGACCTAAACCAAGCTGGTTCCAGACCTTCCCACCATATAATAAAATACAAGGAGTCAAGGAAGAAATATATAAACAGTGATGAGAGAAGACTGTGGCCCAATTAAAACAAAAATTCTGTGGAAGTTTCTTTTTCATGAACTAAGGCAGAAATGTGTTCTCAGACATGTGAGTGATCAGAATATACAG